>VUQJ01028418.1:54053-65475 GCA_015108635.1 Andinoacara biseriatus | reverse complement strand
TTTTATAGCAGCTCATTTGTGTGTAAAGTAAGTTGGTGTGAAACCCAAACACAAGTGCAAATACTTGCCTGGGATGGCTCTATGCTGCTCTATGATCCACTATGCAGCTCTATGCGGTTCTATGATGCCCTATGTGGCTCTGTGCAGCTCTATCACGCACTATAAAGCTCTATGCTGCCCTATGCAGCTCTATGTGGCTCTATGATCCACTATGCAGCTCTATGCAGCACTGTGTTGCTCTGTGCTGCTTTGTTGTGCCTTTATGCTGCTCTGTGGATTCATGTGCACCAACACTGGTGACTCAAAGTTGCAGCAGATCTTTTGTGATGAGTTTTTTTGTTTCCTTCTTTAATTGTTCTGTACGGTTTGCAATAAGAATAATTTAAAGGAACTCGTTTTAATTATCATAGTTCTTTATCTCATAAATGCAGCAAAACACGGTGTAACTGTCATGAGTTAAAGTAGTAAATGTTCATAACTAGCCCCCAGCTGAAGCCACATGTAGCAAAAGATTTTAATTATTCACTCCTAATAGTAATGTTGATGAATGCTGTGTTAGCACATGGATTTTTCTTTGGTCAAAAAAAACCTGCTTTTACAGTCTCGACATAAAACTACATCAGTGATTTTCATCGTTTTAGTGCCATAATGTGAAGCAGCACCAACAGAGTTTTGTTTTGTATGAAGTTTGCAGACAAAGCAGTTCCTGTCCTGAACTTTGTGGGGCTGTTGTTGTAGAATAAAGTTGCACGCGTATTAAGAGTTTGTTGTTGTCCTGCATGTGTCCTGCATTCAAGAACAGGCAGTGAGGAAGCCAGAAATCCTGCACCGCATGAACTCACCCTCAGCGTGTGAATGAACAGTACAGTATGCTCAGCCGCTTCCTTCAGCAATAACAGCCTGTTATTTAGTTAATAATACAACAGAACACAGCCCACAACACGTAAAAAAAATGATTTTATTAGCAGTGTGTGCCGGTGGGCTGCTCTGGGTGTGCTGCATGTGTCAGTCTGCCTTCTGCTGCCTCGGTACCGTTTGCAGTACTGCAGAAATAAAGTGGCATTAAAACTTAAATGTTATGTTCCAGTCAACAGCCTTTGAATAAAGAAGCATTAAAGCTACTCGAGGGCTCACAACAACACCGCAGCCATTCTAGCAGCTCAGTGAATAAAACTGATACATTTATGAGGAAAAAAGGAACATTTACAATGAACAAAATGAGCAAATTTACAAGTATTTTTTTTAGGCTTCCTTAATGATGGAGGAGTGGGCGTGGTCTGTGTGGGATTTCCAGAGAGAGACCTAAAAATAGCAGCTGGAAGCTGTCTGCACATGTCCATGAAGATGACCTTGAAGAGAGATCAGTTAGAATCAGGTCAGGCTGTAGAGTTCGTAGAGCCTCCCTGATAAACACAAACACCCTCTGACCTGATGGAGCTGCTCGTGTCGCAGCGTCTTCTACTTGAATGAACGACTGTGTCCCAGATAGTAAAAGAAAATCAGGACTGCAGTCACACTGCCGCGGATTCAGTGGACGAGGCGTCCTGTTGCTGCTCAGGTCTGTGAAGCCACAGCTGTCACAGTGGAGAACGCTTCATCTGCAGCACTCCTGCATTTGCTTCCAATTCATACCTAAGCTGTGGGACAGCAGTGAGATATCACAGGACAGGGTGGACAGCAAAGTTAGTTTTTGACCTCTGGAAAGGAACATTTTGAGTCAGGCTGTTCTGAAGCATTGTAACAGCATAGTAAAGCCTGCATGCAGCTTGCTGTTTGATGGAGATTTAGCCGACAGATAGAAGAGCTCCTGCCGGCAGACTCGCCGAGCCGAATACAGATTGAAAACAAACAACTGATTTCCAGCCTGACGAATGTCCAGCAGCCCGATCACAGCTTAAAGACAACTTAAAAACATCAGATACCAATCTCAGCCCTTTAAAGAAGAAAGGAAACCTCTGAGAACCCTTATCTGAGCCGCTGCAATTCTTCCGGATACCAGCGATCCGGCAGCGATGATAAAGTGAAAAACAAAGGCTGTTTATTGCAGGCAAAAGTATATCAGCATCTACAATGTCCTTGGAACAGTTGGGCAGTAACACCAAAGTCCTTCTGGAAGCAAAGCTCCGCTACTGAGCAGCCATCTTCTCATCGACTGAAGCAAACTTGGAGTATCGGAATTTTTTGTTCACCCAAACTTCGAGATTCTCAGATTTTTCTGAATCAAGGACATTCGGATAGTCTGAGAGCAACAAAACAGATCAGAGATGTAATAAAACGTGTTTTTTTGTTTGTTTTTTTTATAACGGTAATAACGAGCTTCCCTCTTCTAAATATTTGTGACAGTTTGTCGGAATTTGGCTCCAACTGGGAAATTCGATTTTTTGGGAGCTCAGTGATTTGGTGCTGAAAGCGTTTTGACACGTCTGTGACGGTCAGTCTGACACTGCAGTTTCTTAGCTTTAGCATGATGTTAAAGTGTAACACGATTTTATGTGAATCAAACTTTCAACTTTTTTAAAGCAATGCTGCAGGTATTTGTGTCTTTGTAACTAGTAGACACAGGCCTCGTCCACCTGTCAATCAAAGAGGCCACGCCCCTAACATTATTTATTTTAAGCCTGTTTTAACAGGTAAGATTTTATAACATTTGTAGTATTAGAACAACTTTTGGAACTTAACTCATCATTTCAGCACTGATTTCAGTTGGTTTTTGGTTTTATTTCTTTAAAATCAATTTTCCATATTTTAGGGGAACAGTATTCCAGAATCTCACTTTAATGCACAGAACCTCTTCCTGGTTTTACACAGCCTGTGTTCAGTGCTGCGTGTGCATTTTTCCTGCATCCTGACCACATCCAGCAGCTACATTAAACTCCATTTTGGGAATGTGACCAAACCACACGTGTCTTAAATGAGTTACCCAGCGCTCCAGCAGGTACATGAGATGTAAATCAGGACATGTCAGGTTGCTAATTAGACGTTTTCTGATGTGCCCTTAAGATTCTGTAAAAGTTCTTGTTGATGTCCACAGGAAACAGGAAGCTAAGGAGGAGCTGTCCAGATGTCCTGTAAATATTTAAACTTGGTGCAACAGCATCTTTCAGCTGAGAAATGAGCAATTTGTTTAAGGCTTCCATGAGGGCAGTCCTCGGAATCTGCCTCTGCTCCGTCTGTCTGTGTTTACAGATCCGGCCAAGTGAGGCCGAGCCGGCAAACAGCCCAACAATAGGAGGGAAATATCACAGCAACCCCGTGTTGTGCCTTTTACCTCACAGTGAAATGAAATCCAGTTATTGTTGGCCAGCCTGTGCAAACATCTACAGTATATTTTATTGTATTCATGTATTTATTTTTGCTCTGTCATTGCGGCCTGTCAACATGCTGCAGTAATATTTTTAAAAGGCTGTATGGAGCCCAGCCTGAGGCGACTTGTGCCACTTCTTGGATTTGGTCTCAGTCACAAACATTTGGCCTCGGCTGCTGTTGAACGCTCACAGTTTCCCACACAAACACAACTGGAGGTGCTTCTGTCTCCTGATTCAAGCAGCAGCAGCTTCACGTCTGTTTAAATCTGCTTCTTTTCAGCAAACATTCATATAGGCTAATATCTCCTTGTAGTTCTTCTGAGCTTAAATGGAGCAAAGTTACTTTATTGTCCCTTAGGGGAAGTTTCTCTTGGCGATAGTGAAAAATATCTATAAAATCATGCAAACATACCTAGAAATGAAAGAACGGAGGAGTGAGTGAAGAGACTAAAAATTAAAATTAAAGTCTGCTGGAAAATCTGCAGGACGCTCCGAGGCTTTACAGGTGGAGACCATCGATGGCGCGAAGCGTCCACGCTCCACCGACCGATGGAGTACTACTTGTACTGCATACTCCATGTACTCATGATTGTCAGTGTATACACACTGTGTGCAAACATGAGATCTGAGACACACTGTTAGACTCACGGGGGAAGATTTTAGAAGGTCGGCGTGATTTTCAGGAAAGCCTTTCATCACATCGAGCTTTTACAGCTCGGGTAAAAACGGTTTGTGCGACTCTGTTTTGCCAAATCTTTGTGGAGGTGAAGAACGAAAGAACGACCTGACGAGTCACTGAATGAGACTGTGAGGTTTGTGCTGTAGCGCGGAGTTGAGCTGTATTTTATCCCGGCCCGGGAGCCGGGATGGGTGGTCAACGGTTCTGATGGGATTTTTCTCCACCTCAGAGTTATTTCGGCCCACGCTTAATAGATCTAATTATGGGCTCGTTTAGTGGATGAAAGGGTTGCTTTGCTGTGGTCTTGGCCAGCAGAGAGCTACAGAGAGAGAGGGAGAAGATGTTGTTTATCCATCATTAATTTTCAAATGTAGTTTATGAGTTTTCCTACACGGCAGCCATCTCTTCCAAGCAAAACTTGATGAGGTGATGGAAATAATACAGAGTTCTGATCTTTTTGTGCTGTTCAGACACAGATTTAAAGTTTATTCTTTAAAGAAAGCAAACTGTAGAGTCACTGTGGGCAGCATGGTGGCAATTTACCACAAAACGTAATCACTGGGTTGTTGCTGGGCTGGAGACGTCCAGGCTGGTTTTACCTGCTGGGAGCAGCTGGGGCTGGATGGTAGCATGCTATTATTTTGAAAAGCAGTGGGCAAAGTAAGTGTTTTATTTCTGCATACTACTTTTATTTCAAAAAAAAGATTTTTACAGCAAGTTTTTTGTGTAAAGCGGTCCGTTAAAGGAGCGCTTTCATGAGGATTCAGCCGTATATCTTTAACTTTTAAAGCCACGTTAATCCAGGCTTTTATCTCAGGCTCCTGCTTGAAGATGACATGCTCAAAATGAATCCAGTTGTTAAGTGATGGTGTGTGAGCTCAGCTTTTTATTAGCACTGTTCATGTGCAGCATTTCTGTGGACTGAGTTTTTAAAAGCTCACAGCATGAGAACACTGAGATTTCAGTGTGGACATTAAGCTTAGGATCAGGACTTTTTCATAGAGAGAAATCCAAACCATATATGACCTCAGATCTTCTCTTTGAAGTTTGGTCCATTTTCAGTGTCTTCTTCCTGCCATGTGACCGTACTGTGACCAACTCTTTATGTAGGACTGGTCATCCTGTTAATCACTCGAGGACAATTACAGGTCTGGTACTTTAGCTGTATAGCTAGCTAGTTTCCATCAGAATTATTTATTGAAAGCTAAAACTTGCAGCTCAGCGGTAACTTTGGATGTAAACAAAGATGGGAAAATAAATATTAGTTATGTTTGGGGGGCTAGTTGGCAGATAATGAAGCAGTACCTTACGGCAGAACAAGAAAACGTTAGCAGGTATATTAGCACAGCGACTAGCGAAGCCGCTAACCAAAAAATCGTCACCGTCGTGACCTCACAAAAAAGTGTCAACTCTGAATATCAGGAGTTTAATTTTCATGATTAAATAAAGGTTTTGCAAAACAAATGTACCGTTCACATTGCTCCCATCTTTTTGTTTAACTCTGAATAGCTTTTAAATTGTAAAAATTGACAAAAAATAACTTTTGATCTTTAATTAGTAGATTAAAGTTAAACTGATGTGACTAATCTTTAAAAAGAAAAAAAGGAAATTTACTGACAAAAATGTTTTGGAAAAAACGCGCACACACACACACACACACACACACAGCTGAATAAATCCGTTCAACATTTGGGACAAACTTCAGTCTCCAGCTTCTTGATTATTCCGTTTTTTTTAACTGTTTTTACTTCATTGGTTTTCTCGTTGCCTCAAACAGTGAATGTTTATATTTTCCACGGCTTACAGATTTATTTGGCTCGTGCTATGATTCGCTTGTGCCTTTTTTTCTCATGCAACCTAATTATACAAATTAAGTAACTATTACGTTGCATGAGAAACATGTAAAACGGGCCACTTTCATCAGCCCTCAAAAGCTTATTTAGAAAACAAACATTTATTGGGTTATTTCCTTTCAACATGAGCTAATAATGAAACGGTAACAAGGTTCATTTTATGTATGGTAAATGACTAACACATTATAGCAGAACATGAAAAATAAACTCTTCATTTGTAATTCATTTTGAACAGCCAGTCCCTTGGAGTTCAAATGATCCATTTTTGTAGGAGCCCCCTTATGAAGTGCTAAACTTAGACTCATAAGAAATAAATTAGACTTCAATCATAACAGTAAAAGTGATATGGAAATAACTGCCGTCATGGTGCCAGGACCTCTAATTGTAATCTGCTTGAAAACAGGCCACGAATGCCTCAGAGCAGCACTTCCAAGAGCTGCGGGAGAGTGATGGACGTCTGAAATGAGCTGCTTTTGTACTTCACAGTGCAGCAAAGGTTTAGAAGTTGTGCCGGACAGCAGGGGAGGCTTTTGAAGAGAGAACTTAAACAGGAAACTGAGCTGATAGAGTAACTTTCTATTATGGAGAAAGTATCTTGAAATTTTGGTAGAAGGTACAGCCCAGGGTCATAAATCTGTCACCAGTAATGAAACACAGGATGTTGCAATAAATTGCTTGAAGGGGTCTCAGGGCTGGAGTGGAAACATGCACCTTTGTATGAGCAGATGTAGGAATATACTATTATACAACAGGAAGTGCATGCACATCAGGCCAGGCTGTTTTTTAATGAATCTGATTGGCCTCAATGGTTACCTCCTAATTTAAAATTTACCAGATTTATCCCCATCCCTGAATCATCTTCTCTTTAGACAATGTAATCACCGGCTTTCATCTGTTACTATAGTAACTCTGTGTGCACGAACCTGTCAGACCTCGTCATGTTTCTACGCAACAGCTCCAGGAAATATGAAGCTCCTATTTATCCATCCTGTTTTCCACTGTGGCACTTCTGTCTGCAGGCATTATGAAACTCTGTGTCACACGGAGCGCTTCGACTAAATGAAAGTGACATTAAAATTAAATGAAGCTGAGCTGCTTAAGTGGTGATCGGTGAGAACTCCAACCCTAACCCAGACTCTAACCCGAGACTTTATTAAACTATTCTCTTCATTTTGAGTCTCTCAAAAATATAGTTGCCATAGGATTAGGGTTGTCAGCTGATGACTTAGGTTCAGGTGACCTGTGACCCTTCTGTTTTGTTTTGTAACTATTTTGTTTTGTAACTTTTGGACTAAGTCAGTCTATTTTTCATTCATTAGACACTTTTTATTACTACTGACTAGATGTAACTTAAAATATGTTACATCTTTCCCAGACTGTCGTGTTTGCCTCTAACAGTTTCTGGACTGGTTTCCATGTAAAGGGCCAAAAGATGCGACACCTGTGCTTGCTCGCAGCTAATGCTAGCTTAGAAATGGACCCTGGGGTGGCTTCAAAGAGGATTCAGATAATGACGACATCAAGGAGTGAGCTACAGTTACCAGCTGGCTGCTAATTTGTCCATGTTAGCAGGTAGGCTAATGTTAGCTAACAGCAGTAAAAAAAAAAAGAGCCAGGTTTATCTAATGAAGCCAGCTAGCTAAAGTGAAAACTAAGAAACCCAAGCTGTGTCCAAATTCAGGGGCTGCATTTGTAGGCCGATTACGTCACAGCGAAGCGACGAAGGCTGTCCAAATTCGAAGGTTCCTCCAAATGTGGTCGACGAATGCGTCCTTCTTTTAGCTGAATTTGAAGGATCCTTCGTGGCCTACCATATCCCATGATTCATTGCGCATCGAAACTCAAACACGCAATGGCCGGCAAGAACGGCCAAAAAGTTTGAAAAATTACTGTTTCTGTGACACAAAATAAACTTTTAACATGTTTTCAGGGGAGAATGTAAATGTGTAAACCTCAAATATCCGTTGCCGCTGCTCTAGCAGCAGCTCGCCTCGGTAGCTGTCAGCTGACCGCGGTATCGAGGCTCGTTATAGCCGGAGAGAACGCCCGATTCCCGCCACGTCCTTTTCAAACCCCCGCTGGGTTTCGCCGCCGAGTGGAAGTTAAACACAGTTATAACTCATTCAGATGATCTCAATGGCTGATATTTGGTTTGTTTCAGTGTTTTATTTGTTTCTGAGTAAATCGACTTGCCTGAAATTAAAGTTAACCATCATAACTGGATAGTTTTATTCAACATTGAAAATTAATCATTCGCTCAGCTGTATTCCTTGATGTTGAAATGTGTTGTGCTTGTTTTAACAGCTTATTTTGAATTAAAGAATTAAAATTAAACCACAAAAAGGAGCAAAAGTTCGGTCTCCGTTTAACCAGCTGTTTTTCCACAGCTGTGCTTCGCACTGTCACATGACCTACGCTGAGGTGGGGGCAGGTGACGCTGATACGAAGGCGAGACCGTCCAATTTCACTGCCGCTCATTTCCGGCCTTTGCGGTCTTCGTGGGCTGCGAAGGACCCGATCTACATGTTTTGTAAAACATGTTTTGTGATCATAACTTGGCCCCTTGTCATATACAGTGAGTTGCATGCGATGTTTCGAGGGTCAGTCGGGCTAGTTGATATATAATGGTGTTCTGCCTGGTGGCTAGCTGCAGAGCTACGGTTAGGCTAACACAAACACAAAGAAGATGGAGGATGAGGGTTAAATTCTTCTCAATGAAAGCTCATGTTGAGGGTCTCTGATCGACAGAGCAGCTGCTGTTTGAGTCTGTCAGGTTTCAGGTGATATGAAGCGGAAAAAGTTTCCCCACAAACGGTTTGACTTATGAAACCGTTGAGACGTCCTTGAATTCAGCAGATATTTGAGTTTTTGTTGCAGACCCGATGAAACTTTTAAAGGATTCAGGGTGTAGATCAACCGCCTCAGCAAGTGGATCAAATCTGTGGTCTCATGAAAAAACTGTGATGTCAGAGATTAGCAGAGATTCCCTCCATCATATAATCCTCCTTTTTTATAAAACTCTGAATCAAGTAAACATAGTTCCCAGTCATGTGTTCAAACACTGGCTGCTGTAGCTGTGGATACTCAGCTAGCTGGACCGCAGGGTCATGACTGTGGGTTGATTTTCAGAGTGGAAGGTTTCCTGCCAGCAGGAGAGAATCTAATATTTCCCATCTTTCCCATTTCTAAAAGCATTTTTCACTCAGTCTCAGAGGGATTCCTCCTGGGAGAAAATTGTCTGCATGGCATTTAGTTTATTCCTATTTCATTCTTACAGCATTTGTGACTCTTAGAAAACTTCCAAATGAGCAGCTGCACTCTTCCCTGCTCCTCTCCCAACACACTTAGTTGATTTTGTCCGTGAGCCTTTTCCCTACTTTTTACCTACCGACAGGGAGTCTGTGCACACTAATATTATTTTCCTTGTTTTCTGTGGAGTGGAAATTACAGTCCAAGGTAGCGCAGGGGAAACCTCTGAGGGTCAGAAATAATAATGATAGCTCCGGAGTGCAACCAGCTTATATTATCCATCCACAGTGAATTTTGCACACAAAGTTAGTGAACTTAAAAATACACTCATCAGCCACGCTACAGTGTTGGGTGGGACCCCCTTTCTGCATTCAGAGTCACTTTGTTCGCCGTCCTGATGCTCTTCTCATCAGCAGGTCACGTGTACGTGCCTAAATGCGTCGTGATTGGCGGATTAGATATTTGCATTGTGAACACGTGTAACTTCGTTCTAAACATTTACTTTAGCATGAGACCGAATTAAAGTCAACATATGAAATATTCGGGATCCTGTTAAGCAGTCAAAGTGTCTTATATAAGATTTCTACTGACAAAACTATGACTCAGACAAAAGGACCTCTTTCCTAGTTTCTAATCAAACACGGGCCATTGTGTACGGTGTCCCAGGATGAGTTCAGAGGGGACGGATGCATGTCGGAGGTCAGAGGACCGGGACAGACTGAGCAGTGCATCACTGTGGAGGCTGAGCCTGGCAGAAACACTTGCTTCGAACCTGCAGATGGATGCAAGGCAGGCCAGTAATGACAAACAAACCGGGCCCAGCTACACGGAGACGGAACCTGCAGATGTGGCCGCGTCCGCTTCCAAACATAAAAGCTGCTGTGTCGTCCAGATTGAATTACATTACTCATTTACACGGCAGCGCCCTTTTCATTGGGGAGGCAGACACAAGATCCACTTTATGAGCTCTGTGCTGCACAGTGAGAGCAGATGCTTTGCAATGCGAGTTTTACACACCTCAGTGACTCCTTAAGCCCTCCATCAGCAGACTGCTCAGATTTCTGCTGCAGCCTGCATCCACCATCAACCTTATGGTGTGAAAACAGGTGCTCCAATCCTCCCTGTGATTGCCCCCCCAGTTTAACAGTCTGCCTAATATTAGATTATCTCAAAGCTCGTAATCCGGGGGGGGGCAAACTCTGACAGTCATTCGCTCAGCAGTGATCTCTTCTGTTTGAGGTAAGTCAGCCTGATTTGAAGGGACGAACCCACAGAAAACAATCTCTGCAGGTCCTGTTACCTTCACAGCCAAGAGTTTACTGTTCTTATCAATAAATTAATAAATCTGCACCGTAATAGGTGCTGATTTGTAAATAACTGGCCATGAATAAATTGAGCTTATTATATAATATTATACTACAGTTTATTTCTGACTAGGCAGCTCGTTCTCTTGACAAGTCAACTTGAAAGAAAGGCAGATGTGAAATATAAAAGTGAGGTCAGAGGTCAAATGTGATATCTGGATGCAAAATCTAAAGTGATATTTAGAATCCGGTATCGTTGTAGGGTTTGTAGCTAATAATATGAAGCTTCATGAGGTGAATGATGTTGTGATATGTGACTAAAATTGAATTGAATTTCCTAAATGTTGCCAATATAAACAGAGACAGTAGAATTTGAAGCCAGTTATTACCCCCCCCCCCCAATCTGTGAAGTTTTAGCTTTCCATGATTCCAAAACCACGAGTCACTCTCCTAAAATAATGACCAGTCATTTTTTTCGGGTTTTTCAGAAAATACAAAATAACTGAACCAAATATTGAAAATATGATGAATTAGGCAAAAAAAAAAAATTATTAAAAAAGGACTTAGGCCTTTATTTTAAGAGGATGATTGTATGTGTTCTTTAACCTTCATAGATGTGCTTCATATTCCTGGATGTACACTAAACAACATGGAAGATTCCAGGCTGCTAATGCTATGATAATATATGCTAATGATATGCAGCCTCTTTCTCATGCCTGATTGGCTTAGCCTAATCATGTGATCCTATTTTGTTGTGTACCTACTTGATCATCATTGAGTGAAATGGAGAAAGTGAATGAATGAATGAATAAATAGCTTTATTGTCATCATACATACACCGAAATTAATCATTATACATACAATGAAATTTCATTAAGAACAGCCATCCAACCGGGGGGGGGGGGGGGGGGGGGGGGGTTGTGGGGGGGGGGGGGGGGGGGGGGGGGGGGGGGGGGGGGGTGTAGTAGAGGTCCACAAGAGTCACTGATAATCAACAGAGATATTCCAAATGATCACTTTTATCTTGTAATA
>VUQJ01028418.1:0-11693 GCA_015108635.1 Andinoacara biseriatus | reverse complement strand
GATTTGGATTATTTTTAATGTAATTATCTGACCAATAATGTTGCTGCTGTGCTGTTAGTTGTACAGAAAGTCCATCCAAGAAGTCTGTGCTCCAGTTTGGTTGAGAGAAATTTGAGGATGGTAGAAGGTCCTCATTTGGTCTTCACAGCTTCAGTGGCTTGTAGGCGGAATGGAGCCAATCTCAGCTCATATTTGGATGTAAAAGTTTCTTGTTGGATCTGGATTGAGCTGATGGCCCACTCGAGGTGTACCTGAATGCTGCAGCTAGAAATAATGGTTTGGTTATTGGGTTTTCTCTCTGAAGCATGCAGTCATAGACCTGACTACAAACAAGTCCAGCAGCATTATTCCCGCGAGCACGGATTCAAAGCTTTTCCTTCACAAGTGAAATGCTCGGAGCTTTGTGACTGTCCTGCATCGTGACCTTGAAGAGAAAGCCAGGATGTACTTCATCAAGCTAACCTTTAAGACCAACTGAGGACAGCTATCTTCTTCAAGTACGTTGTTTTTCTTTCTTCTCTTTTGTTAAGCAGCGCGGAGCCGTAATTTCCACACAGCCAGGTCTCCGGCGGTCCGTCAGTAAGGGTCCTGCAGTTGTTACAGATTTATGATTAAACCTCACAGCCTCTCCTGGCTGACAGAGCGTGTGCTGCTCTTTATTGGATTACTACAGTTGTGGTACCAACAGTGAACATCACACAGTGAAAACACAGAGAATGACAGAATCACAGCATATCTGCTCCCCTCGGTAATAAAGACGTCTCATTGTTTTCTTGGTGTCTGGATTTCTTTGCTCGAAGGATGCCGCCCTGCCCTCAGTTCCAGCTTCTCTGCATCCTCTTCCTGCTCTGCCCTCAGTGACCCCGCAGTGACCCCGCAGTGACTCCTCAGTGACCCCGCAGTGACCCCGCAGTGACTCCTCAGTGACCCCGCAGTGACCCTGCAGTGACCCCACAGTCTACATTAAGCACTCACTGGGCGCTGCCACGCTAACACTAATGCCAGCTCAGGGCCTGGCTTCAGTGGCCCGGCCCCGGGTTTATTAGAGAGAGAGGGGAACGTAAGTTATCGTCCCTTCTCTGAATCTGCCGAGCAGCCCGATCCGCTGAGATGACAGTGATGGACAGGAGCAGAGATAGATTTAGGGAGATGGGGAATATGAAAGTGAGCAGGCAGAGAAGAGGGGCAGGATGATAAAAGCACAGTGAAAAACTGAAGGACAGACAGCGCGGGAGAGGGGGAGTTAAAACAGGAGAGATGAGAGACCACAGGGAGAAAGGATGGAGGAGAGAGGGCTTGTTGAAAGGGAGAAGACACAAAGAGATCAAGAAAGGCAAAAGGGAAAGAGAGAGAGGGTGAAATAGGGAGAGACTCAGCCGGGGAGGGGGGGGTATCTGTCATTTAGTTCCAGTCGAGGTCTGATGGTTGCTCTCTGAGCTTCTATCAAGCGCAGCATTGATATAATGGCTAACTGGATGCTTGGCTCTTTAGTCCTGACAGACTGCTGCTGATGTATTGACAGTTCAGGCCTGATCTGGTGTCCTCGTGACCCGAAAACACAGACTGGGTGTCGAGGACGAGCAAAAATCATGTGGACACGTGCACATCCAGATTTTTCTCATTATGAAAAATCACTTTGTCCCACCTGACCGCCTCAGAGTATTTAATAAAGCCGTGCAACATTTTTCCTTACAACAGGGGGCTCCACTGAGCTGCAGTGCTAGCTTTGGCCTAACTGCTCGCTATTTTACTGGTATCATCATCAACATTGGTGCATCTGTGGCATCATGTTTGGCTTTGACATCGCCGGCAGTTTAATGTTGCTGTTTGCTGGCTGACAGCATGGTGGCGCTGCAGCAGCTGAACTGGAAACAGGACATGAGGCAGCAGATCTTTGTGATTCACAGCGACGCCCCACCTCAGGTCCACAAACGGCTGTGGCATCTTCTGTTGTTGCTGCTGTTACTCCACACGCAGCGGCGTTCGACTCTTCTGTCTTTATGTAGATTTATTTCTTTTTAAATCAAATGAACAGTCATTCCTAAAAGTCAAAGCTATACAGCATAAATATGTGGAATGAATGACCAACAGTAAAAATACCCACTTATTGTCCTTTTATTTAACCTTTAAAGAAAGAGTTGTGAATGCTTCATATGCAGCTAAACATGTTTCCCACGAGTGCTGCAGGTGGTCCTTCAGGCGCGCTCTCAGCCACTTAACCCTTCTGAGGACGCAGCAGGAACAAATCGAACTTGTTTACGGCCTCTGCTCGGTGAAGGCCGGAGCAGGAGGGATGAATGACGGGGTTGAGGGTGTATTATCTCCTCCTCATCCAACACCCTGACACTTGAGCCCGTCCTGCTGAACCATCTGCGACCTCATTGAGATTTGTGAGCCAGCAACCTTCAACACGGGTGCTGTAATAAAGGGACAGCGCTACAATGGAAGCTGTAAGAAATGATCTCTAGTCTCCAACAGCCTGCCTTCAGGGAAGATGGAGACGATAGATGGAGGGGGGAACTGGGAGGACACATTTTGTTCACAGAAGGTTCTTTGAGTTAAAGGCTTTTCAGTGATAGGTGACTAACAGCTAATGGCCTTAGAAAGCTCTGACAGCAAACATTCCTTCCTCTGTGATCATTCAGACTCTGCCTCGGTGTTTGATGGCTTCAAAACTCTTTCTTCATTTCTTATTTGTGCTTCTGGCAACTTTTCACAGCTCTAGGTCAGGGGTCTTATGGTAAATCAAAACAACATGTAGTGCACAGTTTAAAAGTGACAAAGGGGGGTCTGCAGTAGGGAACAACACATTCAGTCTAGGTCACAAGTGTCTGCACAGCCTTCAAATGCACATTTGTGTCTTTTGATTTCAGCATGTTGACACACTGGCTGCAGTGATGCTGGCAGAGATCTGCAGAGACTGTCAGCCTGGAGATTTGGTTTCACTTCCAGCTCAGACTTTAGTGTAACACCTACTGACTAGATTTGGTAACTGCAGTCCACTTGATTGGATCCAGGCACTGCGAACCCTCTCGGTCAGGTCTAGGCACTGAAATCTGCTCAGATCTCCCATCATCTTCAGAACTGGGTGCTGCACAGCGCAGACACCACAGTGTGTGCCACAGAGAACAGGCTGGCATTGGGACTTCCTCAGTCTGAAGTCTCAGCTTTAATCCGAGTTGGTGTGTATCGGTATAAAGAACTGGGTGTGAGAAACGACTCGTGGCGTCCAGATTGGAAGTAGTTGGAAACACACACGTGTGTATTCTTGATGATTTGGGGAAACTTTGTGATCATCTCCTTGCACGGTCTCCTAATATTGACAGTCATAATGAAAGTGTAATTCACTGACCACCAGCAGCAGCTAAACGTCAACATGTTCAAGAGGAAAATGAGCCTTTTCTCCACTGTGCTGTTACTAATGTTCTGGCTCCAGCAGCGACAGTATAACATTATATCTGCTGTCACAATAAGAGCACAGAAAATCAGCCACAGCTGCAGGCTGTTTGAAATGAAGGGACTGTGCACTGTTGTGTTCTTCAGCTCAAGTGCTGCAAAGTGTTTGAGGACTATAAAAGATGAACAAGATCCTCTTTAAAAGCTGGAGCTGAGATTATCCAGCTTCTAAAAGCTTGTGACCACCTCACAACAATTATATTAAACAGCTTTTTCTCTGTAACCCTCTGAAGGTTCAGTAACATTTCTGACAGTTTTGTCCAAAGCAACAGTTCAAAGCTGAAATCATCAAAATGGGCAATGGCAGAAACAGTGTTTAACGTCTTGCGTTTCCATGTAAATGGAGATCGTTTAAAACGTTTCCGTTTGATCGTTTTGCATTTTGAAAATGGTAAAAACGTTGTTGTGTAAACTGGGCCTAAATCATCAGTTTGAGGCTCGTTAATCTATTTAAAAGAACTCCGGTGCGCCTCCTTCCTGCCCAAGCTACAGCTTTCATTGACTTTTGGGGGTTTCTTTGACTTTCCTTTTGCGACTCCGAGGACTCGGGACACATGTTGCCTCTTCCAGCCTGTTCCCACAGTACTGGATGCTGCTGTTTTATCAAAGCAGCAGACGTTTCACACCTAAACCTAACCGACCTGTGAAAACGATGAATCTGGCTGACAAACCTGCAGCTCGCGCCATAACTTCCCTCCTCCCAACATGGACTTTGTGGTCCATCTGGTGCATGAAGGACCGACATCCAAGGACATCCTGTGGGTGGCAGTGACATCAGACGTGTGTGAAATAACCTCACACATGGGCAGTGTGTGTTTAACTGGAAGAAAATCCAAAAACATGCGGCTCATGTTGGTAAAGAGCTAAAAATGAGCTTGTATATTTGTGTGCTCATCAGACAAATCCATATCATGCTGTACTAATAAGTCCAGCAGCATACTTTCCCAATTAAGAGCAGCCTGGAGGTTACATATGGGGAAGCGAATGCTGGACCATTAAAGGTGTTTATTTACTTAAAGCAGAGAAAGCGAGACCACCATTACAGCCAGACTGCTCCCCACTACAAACCTGCAGAAGTGGAGTGTGTGTGTTTACACACCTCCTTCTGTGTTTTGGTCTTTCCTCGGGATAAATAAATGAGTCAGCCATGTAGCCAGGACGGATGTGAAGAAGTAAACAAAGTGAACACATTTAGCCCCCCCTCCTCATTCTTCACAGACCTGTGATGTTGTTTCAGCACTTAGCAAAGACAGACCTTCAGGTGGCCGCAGAGATAAACGAATCCGAGGCACCGAGTTTCCTCGCAGAGCTTTCATTTGCACCCGACGGCACCTGCTTAGTGCGCTTCCTTCCTGAGGAAGACTCCGCTTCAAGTCTCCTCTCCATCTGCTCGTCGTTTTTCATGTGTACTGTGTGGTCATCCGCACTGTGTATACAGTACCAGCTGCCATGTGACAACCGCCTTTCAGCACCGGCATTAAGCACATTAACTGGGTTGCTTATGTCAGCAATACACAAAGCGAGCCGGGGGTCAGACTCAGACCACCTTTAAAACTTCTCCACAGATCACAGATATTTTTAAGATTAGATTGTTAGTTAGCTCCTTTCCTTTATTTCCACAGATGTTACATGCAGTGAAAGGTGCTGGAGGTCACATGACCCTGAATGCAGCTGTTTTCTGTTTGTTTCATGGGGATAATTTCGGGTTGTTCCATTTTAACTGCTGATAAATGAAAATAAATGCATTTATTTTTGTTTTTCCCCATTTCCTGTCATGTACAGGAAGTCTTTATATTTTGCTTCCAAGGAGTGGAACAGACCTTCAGGAAGCCTGGAGAACTATTGGTGAAGACCAGTTAAAAAATGTCAAAGATAACACAGTTTGACAGCATAAAATAATATTTTTGCACCAACCAGGTGATTCCATGCAACACCATTTGTAAAACAATATCATCTAATGTGCAACAGCTTCGTTTTTCAGCGTGACAATGATCCCAAACACACTGTCAGGGCAGCAGGATACCTGGATAGAAGAAACGGTGTCAGTCATGGATCATGGACCTCAGCAGAACATAAAGAAAATGAGGGGAGGCTTAAGACTTTTGCACACTCCTGCAGCTCCTGTTCCAGTGGTGGATGTTCATACTAAATGTTGGGGTATGAACAGTAATGGGGCAGTATAATCATATTGCTGTACTAATAGTACTAATAAATAATCAGCTTTACCCACAGTGAGCGTCACAGTACGAAGCTGAATCGGCCCGGTTCTGTCTGTGGGCTCCACGGTCCGACTTTCAAACCTTTTCAGGACTCCGAAACTGTCAGTGTTTGCTGGGGAACATCACAGGAGAATTCCCAGGAGTTTCAGCTGTACCATCGCAGTCCTAACGGAGTCTTTCATTCCTTTTTTTTCTTTTCGTCTTCCTTTGTATTTCATGTTACTGTTTAGTCTCCACTTTGTGAGTGAGTTTGTGCATCTGTGATTATCCCTCCAATCATTTCTTGCAATCAGCCTGCATACCTGACAGCTACCCACAGATCAGGCTCCGCAGTACATCATCCCCGGCTTCTAATCCACTCTCACTGCTTTGTTGGGACAACCTGTGCAGACCTCTACCAGAAAGCCCTCAGCACTCAACCAGCTCCCTGCTCAGCCACCTCCAGGCTGCCTGATTCACACTGCACATCAGTCTGTCTCCTGTTACCACCCACCATCTCCGCTCAGTCTCTGCTTAATTATCACCTGGCTGAAATACTCCTGCTTCTACACTCGGATCAGAGTCGGCGTTCCGCTTTGGCTCCGTTTCTCTTCTAACACTAGAATGTCATCACTAATCAGTCATTTATTGTGGCATTTAATGCCACAATAAATGACTTTACTTCAGTAAAGTGTCCTTGGCTGTCTTGAAAGGCACTTACAAATAAAATGTATTATTATTATTTAGCCGTAAGCTCCTTCCTGACCCTCAAAGGCTAATATCTGTGCAAGCTGTTGGTCTTTAGATGTAGTTTGACAAATACTCCTTCAGGTGTATCCTGAGCTGAAGAGTCTCAGTGAGTCATGTTTACGGTCAACGTTAAGTTTGGCTCCCACATATGAAGGTTTAATGATGAATTTTTTTCTGTGGTTTCGACAGCAGCCGCCATGACGTCACTCACTGGTTTCTGGACATCACTGTTTTGGCCAACAACATTTTGGGTTTTCAGAAGGAGATGTTGGATTTTTGGATGAGAGGCTGGAGTGCTGAGCAAATGCATTTATTGCACTTGTGGACTGCATGGGGACGATGCACAGACACAGACCTGCTAATCAGAGCTCAGTAACATCCAAATAAAATACTCGATTTCACTCAGCAAACTGGAGCTCCGCCTTCTCGGACAGTCTGTTAGTCCAGTGAAGCCACATCAGCCATATGATTGGTCAGATAATTGCATTCAAAATGCTCCAAAAGGCTCCAGTTCAGGGACTCCAGTTAGCTGAGGTGAAGCTAGCAGCTACAGCCGCCTGTTTAAGTCCTTTAAAGCAGCCACAACTCTCACTTTAAGCCTTTCCAATATCCAAAAATGGATTTAAAAAAGACTCCCCCTGAAGCTGTTATGAAGGAGAAATGCTTTGGTATCCGGCTGTAAGCACAATTATTTCTCCTGTAAATTTGAAGATGCGAGTCTGTGAGGACGGACTCGGCTTTGGAGCTGGCCTCTAGAGGACGCCACACATTAGTTTAATTTTAGCAGACCTGACAGTTGCTGCTTAGAAATAACAAATTGTCAACTTGAAGCTTGAGAAGAAATAGTGTCTCATGAAAGTCAGTGGAGTCGGTGTTGGAGAAGGAAAAGAAAATAACGTCTTTTGATGCAGACGAATTTAAACCAGTCACAGAGGGGATGATGGATCTTTGGACCAGTTTCTTCCACCCTCATCAGGCCCATAGACTGTCTTCTTGTCTCATCAGTCAGGTTAGCTGGTATGCAGTATATTTATTTTTGAGAAATGAATTTTAGTCTGATGCTGGTTCTGAGTGAATCTAAAATGCAATTATCCTCTCATCTTAATTAAACCGCAATGCAAACGGTTTGATGTGCTTTAATGTTGAAACATTGTTTCACACCCAAGTATTTACAAGACCTGACTGCTGAGCGCGTACAGAGAGAGAGCTCTTCATAATGCTTTTATTAACTGGGCAGTTTAAACCACTCAGTCCCCGGAGGAGGAGTGGCTGCGTACATATGCTATGATTACATCGATGGCTCATTAAATTACAGCGCTTTATTAAAATGTGGCCGAGTGTAGCTCTCAAACACAAGATGTTTTTTTTTTTTTACATCAGGCTGTTAACATTGTGAAGTTTACATCTACATTTGCTGTGTAAAGACAGAAGAAGAGTTGGTTTGTCTCCAGCTCTTTAAAAAGCTTTTGATATCGGATGAAATCGATTGAACAGAGAAATCAATATTTTTTCCACCAGCTGCGATGACACGTGCAGCAGTCTGTTGCACCGGTGGCAGGCAGATAATAGCACACAGACGGACACACTTCCTTTATCAAAAATAGCCCGGCTCATGACGAAAGAGAAAAAGCCTACTTTTTATGATCCACAGTAAAACTCTGGCTTGTACAGGAGCTGTTTTTATATTTAAGGCCTTTAAGTAGCCATTGTCATCTACACTGAGTCTCAATAATACACTTCTGCTCGCTCTGTCCAAATTATTGGATTAATCTGATCCACGACTCATTCTTTGGCAAAGTTTGAATTTTCTCTGAAAGTGATAGAACCAGCTACCCACTGCACTCATAGTGTCACAGTTTTGTGTACTTTGGGCCCTACAATGCAAACTCATCTCAGCCTCTCCAGGTTTTTGTTCCCGTGCAGCAGGATGTCTTTGTACAGGACACCAAATATTTAAATGCTTCAGAAAAGAACTGCTCTCAGGCCGACTAAGATTTCAGTGTGGACATAAAACTCAAAGTCAGGACTTTTTCAAAGTGAGTAATCCAAACTCACTATGAAAACCTCGTGTTGTGGATGGATCACCTCAGAATCGCATTGGCTGTTTGGTCCACTTTTGGAGTCTTCTTCCTGAGAACGGTTTTAATCCTCATCCTCTATCCTGTGTTTATAATAGCCTAGCCGTAGCTCTGTAGCCAGTGGTTTATTATATTTATACTAGCCCAACTTCACTAACCCTCCAAATGTCGCTGCTATTCAGTTTTCTGTCTTTGTTTTCATTTAAAGTTCTAGCAGAGCTGCAAGTTTTAGGTTTTTAGAAATACTTCTATCAGAACAGGGTATATTAGCTTTAGATGGACCCAACTAGCTAACTTTCTGCTAACTTCTAACACAGTAAAACCTCATAAACCCACTTTATGGTTGTTAAACTTTATGTAACACCTGAACAGCCACACAATCATTTTATGGGAGCACAAGTCTCAGTGTTACCTTGAAGTTTGTTTTATTTTGTACTGAAGGAGCACTTGGACGTGTAAATGGCGTGTATGAAGTAACATGCTGATGTTCCAGTGGCAGTGCCCTCTAGAGACTGTAGTAATTATAACAAGAGCAAAGAAGGAGATAGACCTGGAACCTGAAATTGTCCACTGTCACCATGTTTTGTGTACATACAGTCTTCATACTGCGTCCCTTCGTACACTTTGGCGTCACCCAGACCCCAAGATTACCTGGCTGCAGGCAAGAGCGCACCGCCATACCTCAACTCCATACCGGACCTTCATAGCGTAAGTGGGTCTTCTTCGTGTGCTTATTCCTCATGATGCGACAGCACTGCGGTTGATCCCCAGACCTCGCTTCAACACTGAGAAGGAGGGTTAAACTAGCAGTCACACCCCACATAAGTGTTTTTGTTAAATTTGATATTCTAACATTAACCAATACGGGACAAAATTGATTTGCGTGATGTGGGTCTAGGCAAAGCTTCAAAATCAAGAAGTCATTTCATAAAGTTCATTTGTAGTTCTAAACATATTTAGATTAGCCTTGATTACAACTACATGCAAATGACCAATTATGCAAATTAGGTGATGGTGTCATATAGCGACTTTTAGGACAGCAAGTAGCTACTTTCCTTACTGAGGAGTTAGCAACAGTGGGGTCAACCAAACCCTGGACTTTGGTGGTATCTGGGGACAGGGAGGGCTTCCCTCAGCTCCTCATTCCTGTTGTACCTGTTCTTTAAATGTATTTCAATGCTGCTCACAAACACGTTTGAACACCCAGAGATAAGGAGACAGACGCCACCAAGGCTGCAGACTGTCCCGCATATGGCGTGTCAGCGTGGCGAGACATGAAAACCGAAGTGAAGAGAGTACGAAAGAGGGAAGGAAGCAGAGGTCAGTGTGCAGTCTGTTGCTTGGGCCTAATTAGTTGCCTCACAAAGCACTCTGAGATGGAGAGACGGAGGGAGCAGAGGAGGCAAATTTACTGCTGAGCTTCTCACAACGACACAGCCAATAAAACAACTTTAACTGCGGCTACTCTCGCTAAGCATTTGGAAATGTGTGATTGTAGCAGCTCTGCGGCCGCAGTAGCCGTTAGGAATGACATGTGCAGAGCTGACATTAGCAGCCAGGAGAGAAACTGCCAAACATTTGGAGCACATTTCAGCCAGCGCTGTGTTAAATGTAAAGTTGTAAAAACTTCCAGGAGGAGAGGGAGATGCAGGGAGACGGGGAGAGTGGAAATTGGAGAGAAAATAAATTAGGTCTGCTTGGTCATGTATGCTGTAATGTGAAAGGAGCTAAATCAGCAGCATTGCTCCCCCAAGGCAAAGATGGAGGTGCAGTAAAGAACAGTGCAGCCTACTTCTGAAATAAATTCTGTCTTTTACTGGCAAAAGGACACGACGCCTACTGTTATGCATGTGTTTTTCAAATCACACATATACAGGCACCTAGGAATTCATCTCCAAATATACACAGAACTGCATGCTTGAATGCACCAGGGTATAAAAGAGTTACATACAGCAGCTGTAACACTGAGCAGCGCCCACTGAGACGGTTAAATACGGCCCAAAGCTGCAGTTTTTAAAAAGTGAATTAAAAGCTTTTGATGCATTTTGGCCCCACTCCCACAATCAGAGTGGTATCAATCTCACCGCTTGACAAACTAAATGACCTGCTCAGTGACTGATGATGAAAATAAAAACGCTCTGTTTTTAATTTTAAAGAGAATCGGGGGAATAAAAGTTTGAAAGAGGCGAGAGACGGGCTGATTAATTAAAAAAAACAGTGCCGATATGCAGAGTGTCATCAGGACGACGTTAAAGTGCAATCAAACCACACAGCTGCTGCTTTTGGAAAATTGTTTTATCACTTTATTGCAGCATTATGATGATCCTGTCACAATAAATCACAGAGAAGATCAGAGAAAGACCGGCTGCATCATCTTCATCAATAATATCAGGGCCTGTGGATGCTACAGAAGACACTAATATTAGAGGTCTACATATCTAATGTAATATCGCTGCCTGCCATCATCATTTTAGCTCAGACTGACACATATTGGATTTGCTGCCATGAAACTGACACAGACATGCAGATTTCCCACAGGACAAACTGCAGTAGCTGCAGGATCCTCTCACATGGATGGATTTAAGAATCACAGGAAGTTAGCTTTCAGCACCAGTTTGCCAGCAAAATCCACTTTTTTAGCCCTTAAATATGTTTTGTTGTGTACTTTCAGTGTCTATCTGTGCAGGAAATGTAAATATATGCTGTTTGCTGCGTAGATATCTTTATATTCTTTTTGGGCCACAATTTTCAGCCTGTTCAGTTTTCTCTCTGATTCGAGATGTTTTTTCTCTTTTCTGGCGTCAGAAACTGCTAAATAAGGTCATAGACATCCGTCCGCCATTTTTTTCTCGCAGCGATTTGTAGTCCAGTTTAGTTATGCCGAAGTTGCACATAGGTAAGTCAAAATAAGATAAGTTGTTGCATGTGGTAACCCACACGATTGCTTGCATCGCCCCCCCCGGCATCAGAGCCTCTTCAAAGTGCTAAAATTCATCGCAATTCAGAGCTTCTCTGGTGAACCCGGGGACACTCTCCACACACACTAACCCGGGGAAGAGGCACTCTGGCCCAGCTAAAATTCATCACAGCGCTCCCCTGGAGCTCCTCCGGTGAATCCAGGGACACTCTGGGAAATGGACCTACATCAGTGGGGAAAGGCCTCCGTGTTTGCGCTAAGCACTTGGAGGATGAGTTTCAGCAACCTCCGTCA
>VUQJ01028416.1:8237-21770 GCA_015108635.1 Andinoacara biseriatus | reverse complement strand
AAATCCACTTGCTTGTTAACAATGCATTTTGCCTGCAGTGATGTCAACAAGCAAGCAGGGTAAGTTAACTAGCTTACTGAAACTTATCTATGCTGCATTAATCCAGCCATGGTTTGTCTGGTTTGCCAGCCAGATTATCTCAGACATTTGAATTAGTTGCCCTTATCATTAGATGGTTCATAATAATAATATAACTAAAGTCTGTGTTACAAAGTGCTTTACAAAAACAATACAACAAAATGCAAACAAAAACGTTAAAATAATTAAAAAAAAATATGACATGCATACTGTATCTGTTTTAAATAAAGCTGTGCAAGACTGAAGGACAATGTCTCAATAGTTACGTTTAAATTTAAATAACCTAAAAATGCTATCTTGAACTGTGTCTTGGGACTCTGTTCAATTGCATGTTAATGTACATATTTAATCAGCCAATCGCATGCGAACAGCTCAAAGCATTTGGACATGTAGACATGGTTGAGACAGATGCTGAACTTCAAACCGAGTATCATAATCCGGAAGAAAGGTGATTTAAGTTGTCTGTAACTTACGAGTTGATGATCAGTTCAGAATTTGGTGTGCCTACACCTGTGGAGGTATGGAAATGTCTGGGAGAGAGGGCAGAGGACATTCTGAACAGACTGTTTAACACAATCTGGAGAGTGAGAGGAGACCTGAGGAATTGAGAAGAGGGGTACTGATACTGATTTTCAAGAATAAGGGTGATGTGCAGTACTGTAGTAACTACAGGGGATAAAGCTGATGACCCATACCAGGAAGATATGGGAAAAAGTTGGTGAAGAGAGGTGACAATTAGTGAGCAGCAGTATGGCTGTGCTAAAAGGGCTGCTTTAAATGGGATTAACTGAAAGAAGAAGAGATTTTTATTTATTTATTCATTTTGAAAAAAGTTCAGTGTATCAGGCCAAAACATTATTTTGTGGTGCAGGTCCGAAAGAGATGCATCATTTAAGCAGAGAAGTCAAGATTTCCCTCTCCCCAGCCACCTTCACCTAAACACCAAGGCATTCCCAGGCCAGCCAAGAGATGTCATTTCTTCAGCGTGTCCTGGGTCAGCCCTGGAGCCTCCTCCCGGTAAAACATGCCTGGAACACCTCACCCCAAAGCCATCGTAGTATTGTATCCTAGTGCCTGAACCACTTCAACTGGCTTCTTTTGATGAAAAGGAGTATCAGCTCTACTCTGAGGCCCTCTTGAATGACTGAACTCCTCACTCTGTCTTTAAGGGGGCCAGTCACCCTTTGGAGAAAGCTGATTTCCATCACTTGTATCCATGATGTCATTCTTTCATTCACTACCCAAAGCTCATGACCACAGGTGATGGTAGATCGATCAGTAAATCAAAAGTATAAATGTAGTTATAAAAATAAAGGAAGGGAACTTGTCTTCTTTTGCTAACAGGGTTGCGTTGATTGGAGTGACATACTCAATGTAGTCAGATAAGACTGGAAAAACACAGAATCAAGAGGACTGACCTTTGGTCTATCCATGATGTTGGCACACAGCACAATGATGCCAATTCTTTGTCATGTCATCTCACTGTTTTGTTTCTTCCTGTTCCAGGTTAATAGGTTTCTCTGGAGTTATTTTGTATTGTTAACAGTTTGAAACTACTATTTCAACAACTAGGTTAACATTTTGTCTAATTTACACAACAAATGTATGCTTCAGTATTTTGTGCATGGATTATTTTCAAATTCATGGATGGGACAGAAAATGTCCTGCAATTATAGAATGGCCCTTATACTGTCTGATCTGCACTGTAGTTACAGTGTATTTATACTTTATACTGTATTTATAATGATATAATATTTTATATGATGTATACTCGATACTGATGTATACTCGATGCTGTCCAAGAACGTCGGCGATTTCGAGAGCGTGACTTGAACGTATCTTACCCACAAGCCACCGCGGTCTTTCTTAGCAGTAAACATGGCGGCGAGGGCACCAGGTAAATTAACACTGACCTGTTCTTGTTTTTCCAGTTTATATTCGTTAAATTTCTTGCCATCCCTCTATGACTTTATTCTTATTTTCCTGCTGTTTACAGTACACCGTTATTTTTACTCTGTTTGCCTAAATAGGCCTTACTGTCCCTTTGACTCGTCTGTGTCCTCTAGTGTCCCCCTGCTAGCCGATGCTAACGGGTGCTGGTCAACTAGCCTTGCCTTAGCGCTCTTCAGTCCTGGTAAAATGAGAGTATTTTTGTTACACGCAGACACCCACTCTGCTCTCCGCGCATTAATGAAAAACTCCCGAGCGTTTTATAAAATAACTGATGTGGAGATCAGTTGTCGTTTGGTCTTAAACTATAAAATAAACCATCCAGCTAGCGTTAGCTCTCTTTTCATGGAGATTAATGTTGACGTTCTTCAAGTGACGTTTCAACGGTCTCAGAATGACGGCTGTGTGGTCGTAGTTGAATATGTCTTACCTGACATTGATAGAGCACATTTTGATTGGTTGCCGAAAATAAGGTGAGATATATTTTAATTATCTCAAAAGTAGGGATTACTGGAATTACTGTTACTACACCAGCCAGTACAGAAATGGCTCAGTAAGAAGCTCAATAAGATAAAAATGACACTCAGTTGGGGTCAGTTAAATAGATAATAAAATTAAAAATTATTGCAATTCATTATTCCTTTGCTTGAGATTATCCTTGGACCGCTTACAAATGGCCCAAGCCAGCTCCTCTAAAAATTCCCATGTGACACAGATTCAGTTCCCCTACACTGGTTCCCCATAAAATTTAGTGCTCAATTTAAGATTTTGGCGATGACTGTCAGATCTCTTCATGATCAGAGTTCTCCCTGTATTTATGAGCTACTACTAGGTGTCTGAGTTCACCTAGGTCCAGGTTAAAGACAAAAGAAGATTGTGCTTTTGAGGTTGTGATTCCCAAGCTGTGGAACTCACTTCCACTAGATTTGAAGATCTGGACGCTATTGATACCTTTTTAAAAGATGCTTAAGACCCACCTGTGCAGGGTTACTTTTCTTGGTTTTATCTGTTTAGACAATTTTAATTGTCTTATTTTGTATTGTAAAGTGTAAGCCAGTAAATACATTTTACTGGCTTAAATATCTATACTAAATAGTTGTAACATTTAGTATTCCTTCCTTCCTATAGCTACAACATTGTCTCTTGTCTAAAATCAGGTTTTTTGCTGCCTCCCTGATCACATCTCTTGCTCTGTGTGTGTCATGTTTTGTTTACAGTTGCGACAGGCAGGCTCCTGGTTGGCTTCCGTAAATGGTATTACAACGTGTGTGGCTTCAACAAACTTGGTATGGCCAAAAGAAAAACAAATTAAGTCAATCAGTTAATTATCTATAAATGTTGCTGGTTTTGAAGGTGCTACATATCAGCTTGCCAATGAAAACAAAATTGTCTTTAGCTTGTATGTTTTATGTTACAGGTTTAATGCGTGATGACGTACTCCATGAGGACTCAGATGTGAAAGAGGCCGTCAGGAGGCTTCCGGAAAATGCATACAATGACAGGATTTTCAGGATCAAGAGAGCACTGGATCTCTCCATGAAGCATCAGATTCTCCCAGTGGACCAGTGGACAAAATACGAAGAGGTGCATTCACATGAGTAGACTGAATTTGTGTTCTCTCCAGGATAATTTATAGTGCAGATTGGAATGACAACATCTCGGTCACAAAATGGTAGGCCATGTAAAATCACAGAATGGGGTCATTGGATCCTGAGGTGCATAGTGTGCCGAGGTTGCCAACTTTCTGCAGAGTTGATTGCTACGACCTTCACACTTCATGTGGCCATCAATTAGTTCAAGAACAGCGCGTAGAGAGCTTCATGGAATGGGCTGCATCCAAGCCTGACACACTAAGTGCAATGCAAAGTGTTGGATGCAGTGGTGTAAATCACACCACTACAGGACTTTGGAGCAGTGGAGACGTGTTCTCTGGAGTGACCAATCATGCTTTTCTGTTTGGCAATCCAATGGGCGAGTGTGGATTTGGTGGTTGCCAGGAGAGCGGCACCTGTCTGAGTGCATGGTGCCAGTTTGGGTGGCGTGGGGGTTGTTTTTCAGGAGTTGGGCTCTGCCCCTTAGTTCCAGTGAAAGGAACTCTTGATGTTTCAGCATCCTAAAACATTTTGGACAATTTCATATGCCCATCTTTGTGGGAATAGTTTAGGGATGGCCCCTTCTTGTTCTAACACAACTGTGCACCACTTCACAAAGCAGGTCCATAAAGACAGGGATGAGCGAGTTTGGTGTGGAAGAACTTGGCTTGCACAAAGTCCTGACCTCAACCTGATAGGGCATCTTTGGGATGAATTAGAAAGGAGATTGTGAGCCAGGCCTTCTCATTTAACGTCAGTGTCTGAACTCACAAATGCACTTCTGGAAGTATAGTCAAAAATTCCCATAAACACACTCCTGTGGAAATCCTTCCCAGAAGAGTTGAAGGTGTTACAGCAGCAAAGGGGGGGCAGTATATAAAACCCTATGGATTAAAAATGGGATGTCACTCAAGGTCATGTGCATGTGAAGGCAGACGATCAAATTATTTCGGCAATATAGTGTAGTTTATTTAGAGGTGTGGTTTTTAGCCTATGCTGATTTTCTGCTGTTAATGTTTGATTTATTTTTATTTTTTTTTCCCTTTTATTTTCCCTCCAGGATGTCCGTTATCTGACACCGTACCTGGAGGAGGTGATCCGTGAGAGGAAAGAAAAAGAGGAGTGGATGAAGAAATAGGCCATCCTGGTTCATAGCTGTTAATCTCGTCTTCAGTTGGTGTATGGTCATCCCTGGTGTAATATTTAACATGAAATGTAATTACATATATAAGACAGTGCTCATTAAAGAAATTTTGAAACATGTCGGTGTTATTTTGATTTATTGGAATGATTACAAACATTTGTAGGCTATTTAAGGATCTATCATGTTTCATAGTTACTTAGAACATTTAAACCAGAATATATAAATAAGAACATGTACATAAAACCATAGAAGTACTGTAGTTACATCTATCTGCACTGCACATCTGGTTTCTATACTGCAGGAAGTAGTGGAAGAAAACTGCTAGCCTTTGACGCCAACATAATACCTGTATTAACTATAGCTAATTCTATTTTCACAGTGTTGGCCTTTAATCTAGCAGCTGATCACTGGTTACAGTTTACCACATCACAGCAATCAGTTTTAGCTTTTAAGAAACAAAATGATCTACAAGGGGTACTCGCAACATCTCATGAATATTTCTGTAACTTCACTGTTCACAGATGTCTGTGATTATGTACAAACTGATTTGGGACCCCTTTCTGTCAGGCACAGTAAAAGTCATCAACTATCATTCCAAGTCTGTGATCTCCTGTTGTCCACATCAGTTATGGTATCTATAAAAGTCCCAATGACAGCGTTAAAAGACTTGAGCATGGACACTCCCAGCTCATTGCTGGTTTCATTGATGTCTGGATCGTAGGCCCCCATGACGGGAGTGCACACTTCCACCCTCTCTCTACCAGCTCTTTCCAGGATGCCCATCAGTTGGCTCCTGATCTCCTGAAACAGCTCCCTGTTGTAATGCAGCAAGACTGAATCATCGAGAGGATACGTGACATCGTGTGCGTAACATTCGCGGGGTACAGGTGCCTCTATATACCTTAACTTGGGAAACCCTGCAGATAGAGTGGAGAATAACCTAAGCAGGGCAACAGAGGTAAGAGGGTTTCCCATAAGTCTGAGCTCCTCCAGTCCCTGACAGCAAGCCAGAGCATTAGTAAAGGCGTCCATGTGCTCATCCTTTATGTTGCATTCCTCAAGAGCCAATCTTGCCAGAGTTGCTGAACACCGGCTGAGCAGTTTGTGTGCAGGGTTGGAGAAAGAGCCAAAAATGTCATGTCCACTGATGTCCAGGTGAACCAGGGTCTCACTGTGGAGGCTGTTGGCCAGGTAGGTCATGTCCACACGGTTCAGGCAGCAGCTGGCCAACTCTAAGCACTGTAGAGGTGTGTTGAGAGGACTGTGAGAAGGAAACAACAATAGAGGCAGAAATTTGTAGTCATGTAGGATCTGTACCAGAAATGCTTAAAAAAATTACAGGTAAGATAAGTGACAAAGGAAAGACCAGAACACTTGTCCCAACAGTAAGGGGATCTGCTGGCTCTTATATGCTATAGGGGGCATTTTGCTGGCATGCTTTCATTAGAGGGAAGGGTCATTTTGCATCACTGAAGTTTCTCTGAGTGATTAGAATTATCCTTGAGGAAAAAGTTACTTCCTGATCTCAGAAGTCTCTTTCAGGCTGACGGTTCCTCCGTACATAGAGAATAAAATATCACTTCATTAGTAAGTAAAAATTTTTTTTCTTAATGTTGGCTGTTCACCCATCTGTACATCTCTGTAGAAGTAAATTCAATCTTTTGTTACAGTCTATGTGCTCATATATTTGTTAATTTTATAATGAATTTGCTGCCAGGTCCTGCTAACCTATATCTTGTTTGCTGAGCATCAAAATATTTTACATTATAAAATCTGACTTGCTTAAATTATACTGTGCATACTCTCTCTTTTCTATTTCCATTTGAACTGTGAAGAAGATCCAGGGGGTCTTTGCCTGTCCTGCTGCCATCTGTCATCACGCTGGCACCGTATCAGCAATTTTAACATCAAAATGCCTTCCATTGTTGAATGTCCTGAATGTGCTGTGGCGCTGATTAAAGGTGAGCATTCTGAGCTATATTAAATCTCTTAATTCTGTTGATGATCAGGTCCACCATCAGTATGCATTACAAAAATACACAAACAAAATAAGGGCACCTTGTAGTCTTTCTCTCTCCCTGTCTGTCCTTGTACTTACTTTAGCAGTCTCCGTAGGTGTCCAGTGAGAGTAGAAAAACCAACGTAGAGCTCAGTGAGGCTGCTCAGCTGTGCCAGCAGATTACCAACGGTGGCCAATAGATCCTCATCATCAGAGCCGAGCCTCCTGACATCCAACGCACCGGCGGGCAGGGTCAGAGACTGCAATTTGGGGAATTCCACCCTGGACAGCAGCACCTCAAGGTGTGTGGCCTCCAGAGGAATATTGTGGACCACCTCCAGCTTTGCGATGGACTCTGGCTCTGCTAGGCGAAGAACATAGAACAGCTGCTTGAGAGTGAGAGAATCCGCCCTAAAACTAACAAAGCGAAGCTTCAGAGGACAGTAACGGAGGAGCAGGAAGGCCTGAGCTACCAGCTCATAGTTGCGGCCTGTGATGAAGCCATTCAGACGGACATCAATAGATGTTTCAAAAGCAGACTGGGACACGTCTCTCGTTTGCATGGCCACCATGGTCTCATAGCACAGCTGGGTCAGGAGCTGGGTTCTTGCCCATCGACCCAGGGTGGCCCTACAAGGGCAAGACTGATGCTCAATGTCCTTAAGGGCAGTCAGGTCCACCGTGTGCAGGCTCTTGGCATATGTTCTGGGAGGAGACAGCACGTAATCCTTAGAAAACAAGAGAATATTACATTAAAGGAGACAATTAATGATGTTTTTAAGGCAATGACAACAGAAATGCAGCAGTAGGAAATGAATGATTAATCAAGGTGGTACCTTTAGGCCAGTAAGAATTGCTTTCAAACAAAGTCGGCAGGTGCGGGAGGTGAGGTCAAACTGACAGTCAGCTGTCCTTCCCAGGAGTCTTTGTAGGTTGAGCTCAGGAAGAGGCCACGTCTGGACCAAAGCATGCAGCACCTCGGCCTGCTCGTGGAGATAGCAGGCCTTGAAGAGAAGTGGGTAGAGGTTAAAAGACACACAGGTGAGGTTTTCCAGAGCCCTTGGACCAGTCTGAATGAAGCGCTCAGCAGCAAGGAATCGCAGGGAGTTCATGTTTTTGGTTTTCAATCTCTGGGGGTTTTGTGCTGGCAGGAGTTTCTGTGTTTCAGCGTCTCTTCTCCTCTGTTGGTATCTTCTGTTGCTGTCTCTCTGGGTGTTTTGCATTTATCTGGGCTTGCTCTGCTGAGGCAGGAAACAGGCACGGGGTAGGTAAAAGGGTTGAGGTTATTAATAGAAACAGCTGTCTCATGTCCTTCGCTGGACACAGTTTCTATTTGCAACTTTTGCCGGAGAGATAAACAGGAACCGCAGTTGAATGGTCCTGAGAAAATTCACGTTACTATTCACAGCACACGATATGCACTTCGATTTATGAATCTATTGTTCTTCCCCAGCCAAGCTGCTTTGTGCAGCATAGAGCTGTCAATGCACTGTTGTGCAACTGAGGATGGTGTTAGTAGAGATACTGTTGTCGCTGTCTCTTTAGCACAGATTTACCCGTATATAAATAATAGCAGTCTAAACACAGCTTTGCTGCACAAACGTGTCTCATTCTTCATATTATAATGTCTGTATTGGGCCACTGATGGAAAAAAAAGCATGTGTTCTCAAAATAAGTTGGAAACTAAAATAAAGTCTAAGCCAAAATATGAGCAATCTACTCAACAATTTGCACTTTTCAATGTTAAGTGTGTTAAGCTGTGAGGCAGTTGGTCCACTATAAACTGACCCTCTGGGATATACAGTAAGTGCGAGATCTTAGAGGATGTTATTTGCAACTGATAACAGTACTTTACATTAAATAGGAGATAAGTTTACAAGCATGCCAGCTCCTCTTACCTGTCTTATATTTGTATCATATGAGGTTACGACAGGTGGTAGTGGTGGTGATGATGCTCATGGTGGTGATGGTGCTCATGTTTCTGGGCCAGTGGGACCTCACAAGCTTGCTGAAGGCTGTAAAATATATCCCCGTCTTGTCCTGGCTGTGTCTGAAAGCCAGCATTTGTAAGGGGCGAGGCAGAATCTTGTACCCTGGGATGAAGCTTACTGTTGTGGGAGCGACACAGGAGACTCTGGGAGGCTGGAACGCGAGCCTGGGTAGGATGACACCACGAAGCAGGGTGCCGTCCATGTAATTGGCAGGACCTTCTCTCTGCTCTGGTCCTATCTTTTCCTGCTGGCATGGGTTTGCTTCTCAAAGAGTGAGCAACAGGGAGGCCTTGGGGTGACTCAGGGTGCACGGAGTTCTCACAGTGCACCACTAGATGGTGCTGAGGAGGAGGTGAGTCTAAAATTAAGAAGAGGAAAACAACCTTCACCGTATTTTCCAAAGGAAACACACACACACACACACACACACACACACACACACACAAGAAATGGAGCTGTTATAATACCTGGATTGTCAAACTTGGAGGAATAGTTTTCAATGCCAGCTAAATCCAGGTAGTGGTTTCTGCGCTCTTTGTTTTCATCTGCACAGTAGAGCCTTCTCACCGGACATCCTGCCTCCTGAGAGTCACTTTGCCCCCTCTCTGCATCTGTTTTCAGTGAGTACAGGATGTTAGCATTATAACAGTAACAGTGGTTTGGAGCTATTTAAAATCATACTTGTCACAAACAGCTTTGTTCAGTGTTTTCTTTATGCTTAAATCTTAAAAATCTAAATAACATTTACCTATCTTTGAGCCCACGCTTGAATAATGTGATGGAGTTACAGCCAATTTGATCCTGAGGGGTGTGGTGCTACCATACGGCTGCTTCACCGATGTCTCTAAAACCTCATACATGCAGTGCATGAGACTGGACATGTCCTGAAGAACACAAACATACACACTGCATACAGAGACACTTTACATTTGAAGTATGTCAGCAGTGAAAAAAAGAAATCAAACTACCTCTTTTGTGACCTTGCCGGTGTTGTCAAAACTGTACAGTGTGAAGACCCACGCCTGCTGAGAGTTCTCTTCAGGCAGTATGTTGCACTCTGTGCCCTGCATTAATATGTGCACATATAGTCAGAATAATACTGAAGGCAAAGTTTACCTTCAGAACTGCCTTAATTCTTTATGGCATGGATTCATCAAGGTGCTGTAAAGATTTTGGTCCATATTGGCAGGATACTATTGCACCACCAGCATCAGCCTGAAGTGTTGATACAAGGCATCTGAATATGGCAGCAAAAATCGAGACTTATCAAATGCGGCAACATTTTTTCAATCTTCTATTGTCCGAATTTAGTGAGTTTGTGTGAATTGTAGCCTCAGTTTCCTGTTCTTAGCTGAGAGGCGTGACACCTGATATGGTCTTCTGCTGCTATAGGACATCTGCTCTTCAGAGACGCTCTTCTGCATACCTTGGTTGTAATGAGCGGTTATTTGAGTTACTGTTGCCTTCCTCTCAGCTTTGAAGCAGCCTGTTTATCAGTCACATTAACATTAACACTCACTGCAGCATGACCGCTCCTCCTCTTTGTTTGCTTCTTGTCCTTCAAGTGGAAATTGGTCTCTCTGTCAGGCGTCTTCTCCGGTGGCAGAACCACTAAACACAAAGCTGCGCTGTAATTATCTTAGTTTAAGTGTACTTATAATTATTGTGTTCCTATGTTTTTCCTTCGCAGTTAATTTATTCATTATAAGACTAAAGATGTCCCATGCAGATATAAAACAATTTCAATGTTTTATAACATTCACTAAAATGACACATACCATGAAGCCTTTACAAACTTTAGAAAGGGAACAGTATGGCGTGTGATTGTCCACTCACCCTTAAGGTCGCAGTTATGATCAGAAGTGTTTTTCCTGAATTCTACATACAAGTTCTGTGGAAAGAGTCAAGAGCGTAAATTACCCTGAGGACACATTTAAGAGAGGGAGGAAGCAATTAAGTGATTTTCTTGTCTCGTGAGTGTGAAGATGGATCTCCAGATGTGAGCATCTGTGGATTCTGCCCTTTTTTCTTTTTTTGGACCAACAAAAACACAAAGCAGTGGTGTGAATGTTTCTGGAATATTTCTTTGTACATGTTTGAACACACACACACAGATAAGGGTCTGCAAAGATTTAAAAAAAAAAAAAAAAATCAGTTTACCTGCATGCTTTTATACGGTTCACATCTTTTCTCATTCTTTCTTGTGTAAATACGCAAAGCTCAATTAACCCTCCTGAGTCTTGGCAACATCTCATCCCACTTTATGTTTGGGTTTAGACATACTATGTATGTGCTGATTGTCATCCTATTTTAAATCTTCTAAATCAGTTATTTAGGATGTAAAAAAAACCCAATTTTTCTAATCTGATGTATTTCTCTTTAGGGCTGGTTAGATGATTAAGTTCTTTTCTATTCCTATGTACAGTTTTCTCACAATTTTGAAAGGATTTGGATCTATTTCTGTTCCCTGAATAATATCTAATAAATAATCATTTTTAAAAAATCTTCTTTTTCTACTTTGGTTTTCTATTGCAAAGCAAAAGAAAGCAGAGAATGCTAACAAGAAACCTCTTATCTGCCAACCTTTCCACCACCCGTGTCACGCTGATGCTCCAGCAGATGCAGTTGAGCAACACAGGGAGTGATAATTTGTGTGCACGTCTGCACACCCGCATTCGTGTTCAAACGTATGCAACACACCCAGTGTATCTCTGCCACACTCTGCCTGCCGCGAAGCTTTGATGAAAGAAGGTGCCATGTGGAAGACCGATGAGTGACCCAACAGTCTTGTTACAGGCAATACTGTACCTATTCTGAAGTCCGCCAGCAGCTTTAACTTTAAATCATGTCTTCTCTATAAATGCAATCAAAGCAAGTCAAAGAGAATGACCAGAGTATATATCACTAACGTGTAACTAAAGCACATCTATGCGGTCCTGTAAAAAAACCAAGAGCACCCCACGATCCAGGAGCTTGCAGAACCACCTTTTCGCAGTGATAACTTGACATAATCATTTTGTCTGTATGACTTTATCAGTCTCTCACATCTCCCTCTCTTCTTTACAATGTCGCTTCAGTTCATTGAGATTTACAAGCAGGTTTGTTTATGCACAGCCCTCTTAAGGTCTTATCACAGCATTTCACTCAGGCTGAAGTCTGAACTTTGACTGGGCCGTTGCAACACCTTTTCTTTTCAGCCACTCTGTTGTAGATTTGCTGCTGTGCTTGTGATCATTATCCCGTTGCATGACGCACTTGGGCCAAGCATTAGGCAGAAGGCCTCACATTTGACTCTAGAATGGTTTATAGGAGAGTTTATGGTCAACTCAATGACTGCAAAACCAGCCCAAATATTCACATGACTTTATATTAGTTTTTAAATTATGACACCATACTAATAGGGATTCATGTTTACATATATTTCACGCATAATAATTCAGCTGTTTTTTTTTAATCAAACCTGTAATTTGAACATAAAGCAAAGCAACAAAAAAGCTGCATATTTGGTAGATTTTCATTTTAGGGATATGAGTGATCAAACCAAGACTGTTTGGTATAGAATCAGCTTGCAGGACGAGCTTTAACCCAAATAGAACCACAAAAGCAACACTTTGACCACATTCTTTTTTAAATGAACACAAGTCTGGATTTGCTGTCTAAACAAAAAAAAACAAAACAGATGGGACTGTTTTCTTTGAGCTTAGAAGTGAAACTTGCCACGCCTTTACTATATAGTACATTTACTTAAACTTTAATTAGTCGGCCTCCTTTCTACACACATACTCTGTAGAAAGATCACAGCTAAGGAAACAGGTTTGAGTGTTCTTTAGAAAATCAACCTGTCAACACCTGAGCCTGTGTCACTGGTACTTGACAGGTATGTAAACATTCATCTAATGAGCCTGCGTGTTTTAGATTTTTACCGACGGCACTTTTCCCTCACTGGATGCATTCAGCGTCACGCATAAAAGACTTCATTGTTTAGTTAACTCTGCAAAGTCTCGACAGCTTGAACTTCTAAAGGCCATCTCTAATGTCACCTCTGCGACGCTGAAACTTTTTAAATGTAATGTTCAGAGGAAGACTTAATGACAAAGATGCAAAAAGGAGTCATCTTTGAGAAAATACTGACTTGTTAAATGAGAGGTTTTTGACATTTCCACTTCACAGCAGTGGTGTCGTGGGGAATTAAACTACATTTGGCTGGAAAATCTAATCGCAGGAAGTGCTCTGGGTGTAGAACCTCCACCACAGCCCTTTAAAAATCTTGGCAGGGTCAACATCTTTTTCCAAACGGCAGAACTTTCCCCAATTTTTTTTTAAATATGGCAACACTGTGCAAATATTGTTCTGAGCTTCAGACTTTATTAACTTCAAAATAACAAGTTATGCCCAAGGATGTTAAGAGATCAAAGCCTTGAAAGCCGGGTCAGTGAATTTACTGTTCCTGAAAGCAACCCTGTGATCCTCGAAAGCATGTAAGACATCTGCGAGTTACCGCAAAATGAAATCAGTGTTTTTATCACCGTCAGTCTGGCAGACATGAAACGCAACACATTAAATTATATTATTTCTCTTTGTCGAATGATGCTGTTTACGCAATCCAACAGCCACACTTCACCCAATCCAGCCCAAAACACACCACCTCACACCCTCACGGTCCGTCTGGCTGGAGCAGGAAAGCAGTCCCAGATGTGGAGATATATTTTTTTTTCCCCTCAGTGAAGCTGGGTATAAAGACCTTGCTGTCTGGAGGAGGAGGGGGGGGGGGGGTTGGAT
>VUQJ01028415.1:23110-34189 GCA_015108635.1 Andinoacara biseriatus | reverse complement strand
CTCCTAAATAAAAGCTAGACTAAAATCAGCAGTGTGGAACTACTTCTGATACCCACCAAACGTGCGTGAGGATGGTATCCCGTTTGCAAACAGTGTGGAAGAAAAGTGGCCGTTAAAGGAGGGAATACTTCAAACTTTTTCTCACATCTAAGACCCCATCCCTCTTTGCAGATTAAAGTAGGTATCTTGTTAATACCTGTCTCTCTAACAAATGTTCGGTCCACACGCTAACCACCAGCAAAAGTCATCCGAACTACAGACACGCCCGTGCCCGTGAAGCGCGTGCTGTGCTGGATGCGCTTGTCCGTGTTAAGGACCTTTCCGGACGTGAAAAACGGCATTTACGTGAATTCATTTTAAAACTTTGTCGCGTATATTTTCATCCTTTAAAATCAGGCTCGGCATGAAAGCCTTAAGAGTGAAATCTGCATTATGAGGATCATGTGACAAATAATCCCCTCTGTCTGCAGTATCTGCTTATTTCCCACTAACTTAGCAGTACAGCGTGTTATAAAGCAGTCAGCAGTAATTGATCAGATACTGACCCAGGCTCAGTTTCTCAGATATTAAATATTTTTTATGGTGATACATAATTTTACTGAACATTTTAAATGCAGGGTGTTTAATTCTAAGAGTACATATGTCTGTGTGTACTCATACGTACATGTTTATAAAAGACAACAATTTTTTTTCTTTCTAAAGAGACAGATTCATTTTTATTTACAGATTTGGCTTTTTTCTTATTCTAATATTTCAGTTTTTACAAATAAAATAAAAACAGGAGGTTTATAGGAGGTCATTAAAATGGTTCCAAGTACAATAAAATAATTTGTTAAACAAAAACATTGTTGTCATTTCTTTAAGGGTCAGTGTAACTTATAATAATATATGTGAAATACGGTGATAACCGTTATACCGCGGTATTTTCTGAGACGGTTATCATACCGTGAAAATCTCATACCGTTGCAACCCTAGTCACAGAGGAAGTGATTGACTGACTTTGCATGTTTTGACATACATGAAAAAGGTTGTGACTGTGTCAGTGTCTCTTGCACAGGTGAGCCTGTAATGAGATATGCCTTAACTGTTTTGAGAATGTGAGAATGACGTTCCTGATGTGAGAATTACATCAAAGCAATCAAAAAAAGTGTAATTTTCAGCTGTTATAAATACCAGTACCATTAGACTGGTAAATGGTTAACACTGCCTGATAATATTGGGATCTACACTGCATCTTACACTGAACTCAATATGTTTCAGCAACATTCAGTTTTCTAACCCTTGTTTTGCATGGTAACCATTTCAATAGTCTATTTTTTCCTTCTTTCTTTGTCTGTCTTCATCTGTTTTGGTATCAACTTGTCTTTATGCTCGGGCATTTAGAAAAAGGGAATGCAGCTGAATGTCACTGACGAGGGAGAGAACAAGGGAAAATGCCAGGGTAGTTTTGATGATAGAAGTGGGACGAGTAGAGAGTGCAAAAGATGAAGAGAAGAGGACAGGAGAGACAATACAAGGGGGGAGACAAACTAAGGGGGAAAGAGTATGACTCAAGTTGAACAGAGGAGAAGTGCATGTAGAGGATTTGAGGAGATATGCTCTAAGAGGTGCAGACAGCAGAGAAAACTGGAAACGATAGTTTGATCCAATGAATCCCTGTAGCTTTCTTGATAAAATGTGATCAAATTGGAAAGTAATGCCATGGTTTCTGCTACTAAAAGCAGAGCTTCTCAAAGCAGATAACGAAAAAGAGAACAGCTGTGACAGAAATATAAAGAGAGAGAGAGAGAGAGAGATGGGCTGATTAATAGATAAACTGATTGATAGATGGCTAGATTGATTGATTCTATATACCACAGCTTTTTTTCATACCTCTCTTATCTTTCAGTGTTGCATGTGAGACACTGTGCGTAGGATCTGACTGTCTGAGTCATTTTTAAGGTCTGAGCGCTTGAATCACACTAACACTGACTAATGTTGAATCTTGTTATTCTCCAAGCAGAGCTAATTTCTCATTGCAGCCTTTGTCACAGCCTGAGAATCACAGTCATTCCACCAGAGTCTTTTGTGTCTTCATTCTTTTGTCGTTTTAGCACAGGGTTACTTTGAACATTTGAAAACAGCAGTAAGTAAATCTTTGACTGCCCAATAACATAAAATGACATGTTATTGACTTTGCCAGGTGCTGAGATTGCTGCCTTTTCAAAAATGTTTTTTTAAGTTCTCCTCATTCTTTGTTTTTGCAAAATAACTCCTGGCAGGCTTTCAAGACACCATCTGTGCCCCCAGCCACCTTCACCCATTAGTCACATTAACTTGTGTTTTCAAAGTTAATGATCCTCTCCAGTGATGTTTAAAGGCATGTCAAATACTCTGCCTCCAATATTGCATGTGAAAAATATTTTGCTGCTAAAAACAAACAAACACTGACAATAAACGCTCCTGATTTTTATATTTTTTTTAAAAAAAGGAGAACATTTTAGGACTAATGTGGAATACAAGCGTTTCAAAAAGGCACATGACTCTAGCTTGTCCAGCATCTCTCTTTGCCTGAAAGGAGAGCGAATGATTACAGTTTCAACAGAAGGGTGGCAATCAATCAAACAAGGATGAGTAAGGATGTGGAGGAGGGGAATCTCTCTCATCAGTCATGTTTCATCCCCAGAGAATAAGTTCAGCGAGAACCTTCATATTATATTTATCTCTTCATTGTACTTTTCTTGCTTTATTGCTTCCAAAAAAATAGCTTTATTGCTATTTTATCCTTCAGATTCTGCAAAAATTGGCAACACAATAAATTGTCAAATCCAACATAATCACAGCCGCTTGTATAGTTGAGAAGGATATGCAGGGATATGTCAGTTTTATTATCAGTAACGGTGGGCTGCAAGTTTGTATCCAGACACATTAACTGAGCTTTTCTTTCTGCAGTTGCTTTAAATGGACTCATAGATTTTTTTTCCCCCGACATATATCAATGCAACAATTAAATAACACTGCTTTAATTAAGGATTAAGAGCGCTGTTCTGAATGCTGAGTGATCATTAGAGCCAAAATTGTAAACCTTTGTTGGGCTGCTATCAGTCATGGTGATTTCTTATTTTTATTTCTTCTTGTTACTAATTACTAATGAAATTGTTTCATTTTTAATTTCCTGAAGAGATGTTGTGACAAGGTCAGGCATGGCACAGGGTAGCAGGTGTAGACACAGTGTGGCTGTGGGTGGAGGGTTATCTACTAGTATTATTTATAATTTTTTTTTTTTTTCTCAAAATTGGAAAACATTAGAGGGCTGGCAAAATTCTAGTGTTCCATTAAAGGGCTAAACTAGACTTCATCTTGTCACATTGGTTATTTGGTAGATTTGTAACTGTTAGACTTCCTTGGATAAAGCATCTCAAAAAGAAAACATTGACAATAATAAATCAAGTGATAACAAGGCATCTTGTCAGTGAGTGAACACCGAGTGCAGATAAAGTGAAGTGTTAACATCGTAGTAGTTGCAGGTGTGGTGCTTATCAAAAGCCCCGCTCACCTGGGATTATTATTACCTGGGGACCTTATTATGATCAGGGTGATTTAGAAATTACACCCTATAATCAGCATTTTGCAAAGCACATTCACACGGGGTAAGCAAAATCTGTTTTTTGTTTGAATTTACATCTTTGGTAGCCAGTTGCACACCTAACACTTCAATATTAAGAACTGTTGAGTCTGTTTAGCGCAGCAAAAGATTCTTATCCATCTCCTTTGAGATTTCCCTCTTTTGATGGATTTCATCTTGCTCTTTCTATTAGTGGTTCCTATGTAGTGACACTGAATTTGCACACTTTTCATTCCTTCGCCTTTGCGGTTGGATTAGAGGTAGATTTTTACTTTATAAATTAAAATCTGAACAATTAAAAAAAAAAGACTCCAAGTAACACCAGCTCCGTGTGAATGGGGCTTACATCTAGTGGCCTGATCTTTGCAGTTAAACATCCAACTGGATGATGACTGCGTGCTTCTGTGTCTGTGAGTGGACAGGAATCTGTGTGTATTTAAAGTATGTGTATATGCACATGTGCATCGATGAGTGTGTGAAGGTGTCCTTCCCTCAGGCCTGTGGGTGGATGTAACTGTGGAGGCTTTTAATGTTCACACCTTGTCAAAAATCTTTCAGTTACAGCACAGAAGCACATACCCAGAGACACACACAAGCATGTAGAGGACACATGTCATGGACTTCTAAACAAACTTGACAGAGATAAGGAGCAGAATGAGATGGTGAGAAAGTGAGGGTGTAGAAGAGGGAATGGAGTAAGGGTGAGAGCTGTGGGGTGAGGGGGGGGGGTCTCCTAATTCTCACTTCCTCTTTCTAATCCACCCCCTCCCCACTCGTCTCAGAAGCATGGAGAATCAATTTTAATGGTTTGTCAAATAATGCTTTTCTCCCCCACAGTGGATTGGTGATGTGGTGTTTGTGTTAGCTGTGTGCACATCTATCTGTATGCATGTGTGTGTATTTTAAAGGGAAGCTTGGCCTACTTTAGCCCAGTGGTTTTCTCTGTTGATATTGCCCATAGCGGCGGATTATACGCTTTTCAATGTGGTCAAGTGCACACATTCACACTCATAAAACAATACACATGCGCATGCCATACGTACACACATAACAATGCAACAATACAGGCAAAAGGGAATTACAAACATATTCATACAGGTAATGCAGAGCCTGTATAGACACAGGCCACATAACCACATGCACACACGAGCACATATGTCTAGACAATGAGTCATGGTGCACAATAAATATATCCTAAGTTGTAAAATTTAAATGATTTATTAAGAAAATGTGATGCATATAGATGTATTTACATAGCACTTTTTGAGTCTTACCGACCACTCAAAATGCTCAAAGTCACATTTTAACAACAGTTTATTCTATATTCAAGTACTTGATCTAACTCGCCTCCATAGCCAATTTAGAATTACCAATCCAACATGCATGTTTTTGGAGTGTGAGTGAAGCCAGAGTAGCTGGAGCAACCCCATGCAGGCACAGGAAGAATATACAAACTCCACACAGAACAGCCTCAGTTTGGGTTTTCAACCAAGACGTTTCTTGCTGTGAGGCGACAGCACCACAAAACCACTCCACTGCTATGCTGATGGTGGAGTGACTGGCACTCTACCTTCATGCGTTCAGCAGGATACTGTGTGTCCTGCTGAATGCTGTCTGGAAACCCATCAGCTGGTCTTCTAACTGAATCTCGGGGGATCAGTTTTTGGGGCCTTACCTGTTCAGCCAGGCCAAGATTTCTGTACATTTTCTGGTCATTGTTTACAAATGCACAAATATTTTTAAAAGCTATTAAACACTGAAATCTAGCAAGAGGAGGTGGTTATCCAGTGCAATTTTGCAAAGCCATTCCTGTTTTGCTCAGCACATTGACTGTTTACCTGCATACAGCCAAACCCTGCTCAGACATAATAGGTCAGTAGCACAAATGAGAAGCTTAGAGAGTCAGTTTCTCTTAAGCAAAGATGGCGCTGCGGGTCACCAATCTGCAAAGAATTGTCTACAAATTGTGGAACAATTTTAAAAGAGTTTGAGTATCTCATTATCTACAGTATCTAATATCAAAAGATTCCAAGAATCTGGAGAAATCTTTGTGTGCAAGGGAAAAGGCTGAAAATCAATATTGGATGCCCATGATCTTTAGGCCCTCAGGCAGCAATGCATTAAAAATGGGCATGATTCTGGAAATCATTGCATGGGCTCAGGAACACTTGAAGAAATCACTGTATGTAAATACAGTTTGCCGTGCCATCCAGAAATGCAGGTTAAAGCTCCATAATGCAAGAGAAGAGGAACCGTCCAGCTTGTTATCAACACATCTCTGATGGTACTAGATTAAAGTGCACTGTTGCCTATGCAATTGGCAGCTTGCACATCTGGAAAGTCACCATCATTGCTGAAAGGTTAATACAGGTTTTAGAGCAATGCTCCCATGCAGATGATGTCATCCTCAGGGGGGAGGCCTTCCTCGCATATTTCAGCAATACAATGCTAAATTACATACTGCACCTGCTGCAACAGCATAGCTTCATAGTAGAAGAGCACATATGCTAAACTGGCCTACCTGCAGTCCAGATCTTTCACCAATTGAAAGCATCATGAAATGAAAACTATGACAAAGAGGACCCAGACATTTTTGGACTGCTACATAGTGGCAACATGGCCCTGTCCAAACTTATTTGAGATATATTGCTGCCATCAAATTCAATTAGCTAATACTTTTCTTAAAATATTATTTTCTCAGGTTACATTTACAGTTAATAAAATAATGGTTTATGAGCCTTGCAAATCTTTGCATTCTGTTTTTATTTACATTTAACACAGCATTACAGCTTTTGTGGAATTGGGGTCTCACATGTTCAACTTATTTTCATATTTAACTTTATGTTGTCTTCAGCTCTATGATGCATGTTTATGCATGTGACATAGTTTGTGTGGTTTAACAATTTTTTGTGTCAGTGCCCATGTTTGCACACTCAGTGAGCCTACTAGCTTTGTATAACCGTGTGCTCATCTTTGTTTTGAGCAAAAGTTGTTATTGGTTTGCAATGATTTACATGCCTTTTTTGTTTGAGGCAACCCCATCTGGTGGCTGGAACAGAAACAAGGGCTACCTGGAGGGTGCAGCTGGAGCAATCCAAGCTGCTACAGACTGGGCTCCAGCTTTATTTTATTCAGTTCCGTAATTTTGTGTTTGCATTTCTATGCATCAGTTTAGATTTGAACTTTTAAGTATTTTATTTTTGTATCATTTGTTTGTTTGTTTGTTTTAAATATTTTGGGACATCTTCATGTGGTGTGGACCTTGAATTATTTTGGATGTGGAGAGTGTTATTTTGCTGGTCATCACTAGGGCAAAAAAAAAAAAAAATGTGGCTAACACTATGCTTTTTGCATGTTTTAAATAATGAAACATATTTGAGGTCAGCAAATGTTTGCCTGCAGAAGTTGTGTGTCATTCTGCCTCTCAAGATGATCCTAAACTCTGGATTTCCTGCCCAATAAACAACTGATAAAAACTTTACTTTTGTCTTCATCTAACATTTAAGGACATTATTACATATGAGTATGTTTGTTTTGTTTTTTTTTGTCTGTTTGGACCTTAAAACCAATCTCAACTAAGCCTGTGAAATGCATGTGGAGTCATGGTAGATCCATTACATTGTGTGTGCGTGCATTTGTGTGATGGATCGAGCAATATACCTCAAATACAGCAGCTATATGTGTTTTTATATGCGCCATGTGTGCCTAACAGTAATGATTGTTCACCTGTAAGCATTTTGATTGATGGGTTATTATAGCGCGACTGTGCTCTATTACAAAAATGAAAAAGATAGACTAGGTATGTGGAGGTAGAGAAACTGGAGGGTAGAAATAACTGACTGAAACAGAGAGACAAAATGAAGAGAAAAATAATTTAGAGAAATACAAAAGGTAAAAGTCCAATTTGAATATGTGTTTATGTAACACCCTGTGTTTGTCAGATCAGTTAACCCTGCCTGATGACAATGACAAGGACTTTTTACTTGTAAAGTAGATGCACAGTATCTCATTCACGCTGCCTTACTGACAGTTGGCAGGTCTCAGAAGATGTTCAGACCAAAATGTTATCCTCCCTAAAAACAAGTGTGACTGTAGCTATGTTTTAATGCTGATACCAGAAAGAGGATGAAAATGAGTCAGCACAGCCAATTTGAGGTATGGTCATGGGTTTAAATGCTTGTCAGATATATGAACACTCTTTAATGGTTTCTACTGTAATACAATGAACGATATTAAGTAGAAGGAGACTTGGGGAACAAATATTCTGCCAAGGCCAATGCTAATGTTAATGCCAATGCCAGTGGCCTGTTTTGCATTTTAAAAGAATGGCCTGGATCTGCTCTAAAGTTTAATGGGGTTTTCCTTTTATCACTTGTCATCTCTCCACCAAGTTTCATGGAATTCAGTTTTGTAGTTTTTATAGACAGACTGAATTAAGTGCACTGAAAATATACCTCTGCCTTGGTGCCGACTCTGCTAGAGAAATAATGGAAACGGTGGTTATTGGTCTCAAAAACTTGAATGTCATTAACTGAATTACCAGTCATTAAAAGTAATGCACATGCTAGGTTTGCTAGCACAGTACAGATAAGGTCATGATTGTACTGCATGAGAAGTTGAAAATACACTTTCTCTTTATCACATGACCTTGAGCTTGTTATCCCCCCCCCCTTTTAAACAGCCCAATGTATCAGCTCCTCCACAGTGACCATACACTCTTTGACACAAATGAGGAATGATGTCTGCTTCAATGTCAGTCTAAACACTACCTTACACTGTAAACATTTGGAAAGATATTGAATGATACATATATTTACTTTCCTATTTTCTTTGTTTGTGGACCTGTACAGAATATCCATCACCAGCTGTCACTGCTGCAGTATCAACAGCAATAATAACAAGAGTGGTGATGCACTAAAGAACACATTCCTTTTATCGCAATTTTTATGTGAAACACCACAGAAGATTCATCTCCATCCAAAAATTCTATCATTGTTCTTTTTTTCCCGTTTAGTTAAGTTTTGTCTTTTTATGAAATGGGTAAGCAGATTTGCCAAGAGCCCCTATGTTTGGCGCAAATCAATACCTTTAAGCTCAATGACTTTAAGCTTTTTTTTTTTTTTGAAGTGTCCCACATAACAAATGGAAAAGAGCCAAAGCTACAATTTGAGTTGGTTTCATTTTAATTTTTCACCACTGCCATGTGTACTATTTATTTTAGTATTTCTTTTTATTCCTTGTATTGGTAGTGGTGAGGGCAATTCTTATACTTCATTACGGAGAGTACATGGACTAGTTCTTATATAGCACTTTTCTACTCTGAGCACTCAAAGCGCTTCTACAACATGTATGCATTCACCCATTCAGGGGTGTGGTGGCCATCAGGAGGTTTGGGAGGTTTCCCGAATGGCTGGTCGTTTCCAGGCCAAACCAGCTGGTGATCAGAATTTTTATTTTATCTTTAAAAAAAATTTTTTTTAACCCAATTTAGCACAGCAGTGCTCACGGTGCAGCTCTCGCAGCCTCTCTAGACCAAGCTCCAGGGCTGAATTGCAACCCCCGCCCCTGGACCCATACAAGCACTTCCATGTGTAACTACAAGCTAAGTGCTTACTGTCTGTCATTCACACTCCGACGGTTGCACAACTTGGGGTTCAGTATCTTGTCCAAGGATACTTTGGCATGCAGCCCAGAGCAGCCAAGAATCAAACCGCCAACATTCCAATTAGTAGGTGACCTGCTCTACCTCCTGAGCCACAGCAACCCCACGGATGTGTAACCCTACCATTAGCTGATTGCTAGTAATTCCTGTTATACTTCTTGAAATGGACTCAAAGGCCACTTGAAGTTCAACATCTAGGGTGCATGCATAGTTGTTGCATTTTAACAGAAATTCTGTGTTGTCACAAAAAACACGCAGGAACACGGACATCCACACGGATGTCACTTGGACCCAAGAAGAGCCTAGCTGACTCACAGACATGGAAAGTTGAATCTGGGCTTTAGATGTCATAGGTCTACTGAATTTAAAACAAAACAAAATAAAAAAAATTGCTGAGTGTTAGATAGCATAGCATACTGTAGAGAGTTGACAGTAAATAACTGGAGAACAGCGAGCATGCCATAAATTAATGACCCTTGCCACAGATGAACTGATGACCTTGTGATGACCCTGTCAGCAACTTAAATCCAGAGGTCCCCACAATAGTCTAATAAACTGTGTATACTCTAAAATGTTTGATCAAACAGGGTTATGGACCTAAATTCTCCAGCATTTCTGAAATGGGGATAGTATAGTAGATTAGCATAAATATTGTATATGCTCTATGTGCCTACCATGTTTTTCTGATTTAAAAAAAAAGTTTAGATGACCAACAAAGAACAAATAAATAAGCATTAGCATTAGGTGAACCATGCTGCAAAAAATGTATTTTTAGTTTTTAATCATAATTTTTGGTATAAACATTGGTTTTGTGCCTTTGCTTTTAGTTGTATTTTGTTATGAAGGAACAACATTTGTTTAGGAAATAAATACCTGCTTTTTTTGTGATGATTCTCATTATGTCTAACAACAAGTTTTCATTTTCTAATTCACCATTTGTCGAGTTTTAAGCCAAGGGTGTGAAGGGTGTGATGCCCATTATGCCTCAATAGACTTGGAAGCAAAACCAAGGTTGTGTGTGTTTGTGTGAGTGAGGCAGACAGAGAAATAGAAAGCACTTTAGTCTGAAGGACCCAGAGCTTTGGCTAACAGCCAGAAGTCTGGATACCCACAAACCCTTGCTGATGCTGCTGATGCTAGGCAGAATAGGCTTTTCAAAAAAAACAGTTAAACCTCTGTGGCCAGACCCAAACTTTATGTCTCTTCAGATGATGATATCTAACAGTGGACTCCAGCATCCACATTTTGCTTGGCAATGCTGCACAACCCCTGCATTAAGTCAAAGTAAAAGGTTTCTTTTTTTTTTTTTTTGTTACAATTACTGGATAAAATGTCCTTGCCAGCGAGACTTGCTTTAAAAGAATTTTTCAGTTAAATCAGCGTTACTCTGTTTATGGTCCACTGACTAGATGTATTACCTTATCTTACCATTGAGAAGCAAATCAGTGCTTTTATCAAGTGGAACCACCTTTTAGAACCTCATTGTTTCAAGCTGATATTCACATTCGATAAAACATCATGTTCCAAGAGCCCACTTGAAGCAAACAGTGACCCATGTTAAGACCAGATTCACAGTTAGAAAAACACTGGTCTACAACCCAGTGAGATGTGGCTTGGTGCCAGCTGCCTACTCACTGCTCCTGTTCCTTACCACAGCTGAGACAAATTGGTCCCTGTGGGATTTCGTGAAGCTTCTTTGTACCTATTGTGACCTAAAATCATGGTGAGTTTTCCAAAAAAATGTAAAGCAATTTGCATTTTTAATGCAGGCTATTTTTGCAATGTAATTGTAATAATTTGTGTGGATTGGAAG
>VUQJ01028414.1:20784-46043 GCA_015108635.1 Andinoacara biseriatus | reverse complement strand
GCCATCCACTTTTCCACACTCATCACTGTGACCTCTTTAAACTGGTGGGCCGGCCCTCCCTTCATAGCCGGCGGCTCCATCACTGGTTTCACTTCATCTATAAGACAATTCTGGCCAAGACACCACCTTATCTCTCCTCTCTTCTCCTCCCATAATAAATATCATAAAAGGTCAAGTGACTACATCAAGCTCACCATTCCCAATACCTCTACTAGTTTGGCTGCAACTCCTTTCGCTTTGCAGCAGCAAACGACTGGAACACTTTCCGAAGCTCCCTCGATCGTGCAGCTTTAACACGTCTCACTTCAAGCTTAAACTTGAACAGATGATTGTTGCTCTCAGCTCACACTAACACTAACACACGCACAAACGTACAACTGAGAAAATGTAACATTTTAAGAAAAAAAAATAAAGTCATACTGAAACATGTCTCAAAAAAGCTGAGTTCAGCACCCACACTCTTTAAAAAAACTATTTTAAAACCAATTTCTCCAGTTGATGTGATATGGCACACTCATGTTAATATATTATACTGCATATGTACTTCTTACTGTCTATGACAGAATACAAGAAATATTTAAGCCTTTTTTAAAAGGTCTCTTTAAGGCTTTGCAAGACTTTTAAAGACCTGCAGAGCTGATAAAAAACAGCAATGGTGAAAAATTCTTCACAAAGGTTACAGAAATTTGAAAGCTCTCCTGGCGTCTTCACCTGGTGGCGAGCAGTGGGTGTGTGAGCAGAGGCACGGACCAGGACTCTCTGCTCCACGGCACCGATTCAAACAGCAGGATGTCCTTCTCGGTCAGCGCCATGACCACCGGCCTGAACTGCTGCCGACCACCTTCCAGCTGGACCTAAAGAAGAAAGTCGAGATAAAAATTTCACAAATTAGATCAATTAAATTGATGTATGACGGGGTTTGTTAGAGGGATATAAAGGAATTCCACCGGATAAAAAAATCCAGGAAAAATAGATCCCAGTCAGGGCTCGAACCAGGAACCTCACACTGCTATAGCCACTGCGTCACCGTGCTGCCCCACAGAGGAGCAGGGGTATCGTTTACAGATGTGGCACAGGAGTTTAGCAGGTCACTCGGACAATCTGACCTGATTTTTCTTCTCACAGCGCGTTAAAATTAGGTCGACGTGTTCGTCGGAATCATTACTGAGTGACGGAGTTTTTACAGTGAGAAGCAGCGACACTGAAACAGAGAGTGTGGCTGTGCTGAGTAGGTGGGCTCTGCAGGATATAACGTAACACAAGGGAAACTTTTATCTGCATTTCCTGTTCGAGCCGGGTCGAGACAAATGCAGGCAGGCATCTGTGCACGGGCATCTCAAAGTGAAGAGGCTGTTCCTGTGTGTGATGAAGTGTGGCCCTGTAGAGGTTGAGGAGAACGCGCTCTTCCTGTGTGCCCTTTCAGGTATTACGCTGGAACAGAAGGGCCAGCATCTGTCTGAGCGTCAGGTTTGTTCAGTAACGTACGAGCAACCAGAAACCACAGATGCAATTTCCTTCTGACAGCAGCTTGTGTTGAACTCTGTTCATCAGAAGTGATTTCACCGCACAGACGTGCTGATAATGAGTAAAAAAGGTTTGATTCTCCTCACATTAGCTTCTCTTCACAGCTGCTAATTCCAGAATTGAATTTAAAATATTTATCCTCTTGTACAAAGTCCTGACTGATCTTAGACAGTATCCTATCACCCCAGCAGAGCACTTTGCCTTGAGGCTTATTTGAGACTCTTACAGAAGGCAGATCCTTCAGCTATCAGGCTCCTCTGCTGTGGACCCAGATCACAGTGTGTGTTCAGGAGACACACACACCCTCTCTGGATGACTTTCTTTTGGATAATGCTTATAGTGTGGACCCTGAACCACCCCTTTAGCTGTGCTGGCAGTTTCACACTGCCTCGGGACTTCCCATGATGCACAGAGCACTACTTCTCCTTTGCACGCCTCTGTTGTCTACCTGTTTGGTTGTGTTTGCTGTGCGTGGTGACTGTATGTACTTCTTTTCTTCTCTTTCTGTTCAAAGTTTCTTCCTATAAGTCGTTACTCAGTTTGAACCACTCGTTACCCACAATATAAAGTGCACACAGTTGCATGTGTGTTTACAGCAGGTCTCTATAATCCTCGCTTTAACACCGGATATGAAAATATCCCGGGAAAACGAAGGCTCGGGTGTGCAACTAACGAGGACAGCATCTCTTATTGCCCCACAGTGGGGTCACTGAAATGGGGGAACATTTGGAGTAACCATGGAAAGTCTACCCTGCTGCTGCTGCACAGCGGGGAGGTGACAGAAACTGAAAGTGAAAGCTCGGCGGAGCGCGCTCTCTGACAGGACAGGGTTCAAAAACAACACTCCATCATGGCCACTGAGTCAGTGAGCAAAGGATCACACGTATACAGCACGCAGCTCAAAATACCTGTTCAGCCAGCCAGCTGATGTGTTTGAGATGGGGGTGTGTGGAGGCTGAGGTCGAGGCCCCCAGGTAGGCATTGATGTGAGCCAAAGTCTGTGGCAGCAGGGCGGCAATGTTGGTGTGGATGGCGGTGAACCAGGTGTTGGCGGTGGGGCCGTCTTTACAGCGCAGCACCACCGTGTGCTGGCCATCAGGGGAATGGAGCTCCAACAGTCTGGAGGAGATAAAGAAACCCTGTATCAGGAGGATTAGACTGAAATAATTATGGTAACTTTTAAAGGTAAAATTACCAAAAAAACAGCACAGTTTGGTAATAATTACAAACCAAGCACCTTCTAGTGAGTTATTTAAAATGAAGTTACAGCAAATATTCATTTAACTGCGGCAGTCTGCAGCTTTTAACTGCAGTGATCATTCCTTAGTTTTGTGTTTCAAACTGATGATTCAGAAATCCAACTCAGTCCACGCTGTAAAATTCCACCCACTCCACAGTTACATTCCCAAAGTGTTTCTAACAGAGATCCACAAAATAAAGCAGCCGGGCAGCTCGCTGTTTATCTGTGCAACAACATTTCTTCTTTATGGAAACTAAAACTGTTCAAATTCAGTTTATTTTCCTCCTGTACGGTTCCGGGCTCAGTAAGAACACTGTTGGAAAGCAGAATAATGGGGCTGAAGGTGCAAACTGCTTTACAGCCCACCTCCACCCTAGCTCCTCCTTTCCCCACCGTATCCGCCCTAATCAATGTCATATCTGCTGTTACCTGTTCTGTTCTTGCTGAAGCTTTGCTAGATGGAGATATTAGTCTTCATCTGCTGTGAATGTTAATTTTTTATGCTTTATTTGCTTACATCTTTACAAATCTGTTCAGTGAAAAGTGACACTGCTTCAACTTCTGTTTACTCTGCAATCAGCGAGTTACAAAGATGTTAGCACGTTTCCATACAAACTGCATCCCGTCCTTTTCATGCCATTTGTCCTACGTATGAATCCTATGACAGTCAGCACTTTGATGAGGTTTTAAAGTAAGCTGAGACAACACATGAAGCTCCAACATCAAGTAGCCTGTGTGCAAACTGCACGGACCAAAAATCTGCTAAATTATTCAACACCACCACAATGAGCACACACGGAAAATATAGAACAAACAAACTGCAGTGACAGATGAATAATAGTGACTTCACATGTTGCTCACAGACAATTTACACCCCCACCACCACCAACACCTGCGGTGGCAATAATAGTTCATCAGAAGTGAAATAACTTTTCATGTAAACATTGAGAGAAAGATTTGTTTATTTCTCTCCAACTACACTTACCGTATGACTCAAATTTCAGGTTGACATGTAAAAGGTTTTGCAGTAAAGATGCAGCACCAAGGACCTTCTCATCGTGCAAATTAGAGGCTTATGAGTTGCTAATAATTTTGATAACTGCAATCATGTGACACAAACCTCTCTTTTAATAATCAAGTTGCTTTAGAATAAAGCAACAAAGACTAAAGGAGGATGTTACTGTAAATTTTAACGTGATTAGCTGATTATTGTTGGACCTAATGGTGGATTTAGTCCCATATGTCCCTGATAAAAAGGTGCACTTTAGGAAAATGCACCAAATGTTCTTCTTATCCCATTTAGGGGCTCAAGGTGTCTTTAAACTGCTTGCTTTACTGTAGGTCCCTCAGCTAGGTGATTATGTATTAGTTACAGTAAAGAGTGTCTGGGGTGGAGCACTGCATGCACACACCTCTGTGAATATAGTGGCAGCTGCTAGGTTACAAACATCCTGCCTAACCCGACTCAATAATGTCCTTTATGGATGGACCAGGCCTGTCTCAGCATCAGCTTAGACAAAACTGCAGGTTCATACTGGACTCTGGACTTCCTAACAGAGGAAACACAGAGTCACATGGAGCAGGTGGAAGGAGCTCAGAGCTGAGCTCCTTCTGTAGCCCTCTGTGGGACATCAAAGTTGGACAGCGTTTAGAGCAATCTGTCCAGGGTTACATGTGCGTGCACACACACACACACACACATATATATGAGAGAAAATAAGGAAAAGCGTTACAGGCCTACTTGAACACTGACAAAGACACAGGAGTGTGTCGGTGATCCTTCTTTATGAAACAAACATTCCAATCTAATGAACAAAAGTTAAACACAGAAAATTATTACACACCCAGCCACACCTAACCTCCCACATGCTCAGGTATTTCTCTCCAAAACACACACACACACACACACACACCTGTTCTCCAGATCTGGCATGGTGAGGTTTCTGCTGATGAAGCACATCTTCAGACTGATGACCTTTCTGTCTTTGGATGACGAGGAGGTGCTGCTGTGTTTGGGTGACCCCGAGTCCTCGCTGCCGCTGTAGCTGGGCGACTGCGGGCGGATGCCGTCCCACGGCAGGTCAGCCACCAGGGACGGCTTCTTGAACAGCGGAGAAACCTCACGGATGTACTTCACTGTGGCGCAGCGAGAGAAGAAGCATTTCAACCAATGATGAAGCAAGACAGCAGGATTTATTGCTCTTCTTTTAAATCATTTTAACTGCTAAAGATAAAGCATATATTTTATTGTTCTTCAGATGAGTTTTTGTTCTAACATAGTTTATTTGAATCTTGAATCTCTGCGGCACTATTACTTATTTCAAATGTAACCTGAATGCTCCTGACTGGTCAAGAGAAAGTCAAATGAAAGTTATGCTTTCCTTTCATTATCAAATACACCAAATATTTTGCAGAATGTGTCTTCAGCTAAACTAGGACGGTGTTGAATATCTACACATCCCAGCCAAACCCAGTGCAGTATATGTTGATAGAGGATCTGTGGGAACTGAGCCAATAACAGTCGGTCACTCAGGATAAACGGAGGGGCCGGAAACAGTCGGGCGTGTTTTATTTAAAGAAGTCAGCTTTTAATCTGCTTCAGAAAACACTTTTGGGGCTTTTCAAGCATGCGTGAAGAGTACTTCATTCAGCCTGAGGTTTAAACATACTTAATTACCTAATAGATCATATTCTGGCCAAGAACTTTAAAGCACAAAATGGTCTCCTGTGGGAAATTAGAAAAACAAGACTTGACTTGACCGTGCAGCCATGAGCTCGGCTGTTTGCAATAAAAAAAAAAAACACTTTTTGCTCCAATGTGATGGATTCACTTTCCAAATTTGGTTGTTGCGCCTTCGCCGCCCTCTCGCCCCCGCTGTACCGTCACTTTATCTTCTTCGGTTTTATCCTCCTGTGTGAACAAACGTTACATTTGCTCAGCGTTCACTCCTGTGCGCACTTTTGTGTCCATTTGTGTGCAAAATAAGTGCATGAATACGAGAACTAAAAGAGCGTCTGGGTATGTGTGTATGTTGGACAATGAGTCGGTCTGCTCCGTATGAAACCTGAGACGAGGCTCTCGGGAGGTGAGGTCATTCTTGAATATTAGGATTGTGGAGGTATGCATGCACCAGAGCGAGAATGAACACTGAGTACTTGCACTCTCAGGGTACTGAAGACTGGAGAGCAGCTCCAAATTATGATGTAAAAATAAATATCCACACATCAGGACAGCTTTAACACCTGAACACTGCATGCTGAGAAGCTGTGAAACCTAATTGGTAACCAGTCTGAGAAAGATGTAAAGATTTTTAAGGAATGACACAGTTAATAATGAAAATCTAGAAGAAATTATGTATCTAAAGGTAACAGCAGGCTGATAATTAAACCATGTAGTTTAAAATATTTTAACTAAATATTGTGGATGAATGGCTGAAACGTCCAGGTTCTGTCATCGCAAACTAAACTAAAAAAATAAATACAAATATAACAAACTCGATATTATCTTGCAGCGTCAGTGAAACAGAGAGTGGTGGGGCACAGGAAGCTCGACGCACACTGAGTGTGTGCATTACACATTTGAGTCAGAGTGGAGGGTGGAGTGGGGAGTAACACTCAGGCACGACCGGCCATCCTAACCACAGCACCCACACCACACACGGTCTGGGGCCGTTTCTGTAAACCTAAGTGGTTTGGAGTAAGCAGGGGAGTGTGAAAGCATTCCTGAACGCCGGTGTTTATGTGTGAGAGTTCCAGAGAAAAGCACGTCTCTGCTGCAAAGCCCCACTCTCACACTAATAATCAGATTTGGTGCAGAGATGTTCAGCCAAGATATTTTCCGTCAGCAGACCCGGGCCTCTTTGTGGTTCTGCATGTTTATACTTTCACATACGAACATCTCGCTGTGCGTCACCGGCCTGTGATTATCTGTGTAACACAACTCGGATTGCTAACAACAAATACGTTTCCTTCTTGGAATAGATGGAAATCAATGATAGCAAATGTCAAGCAGGAATTCAACACTAATTCCTAAAACCTGAGCAGACTGAAGGATGGACTGGCTGTGGATGCTGTACCGCTCCACTATGCTGAGCCTGAAGGTGATGGAGTCAGTTTAGTGGTTAATCTACCTCCACCTGTGGCCATGAACTGTAGCAGTGACTGAAACAAACTGTGGAAATGGGCTTCTTCAGAACGGTGTCTAGGCTCACCTTTCAGCGACAGGGTGAGGAGCTCAGTCATTTGGTGGACTCTTCTAATCCACGTTGAAAGGAGCCGGCTGAGGTGGTTCGATTATCTGGTCACGATGCCTCCTGGACTCAGGTGAGGCGTTTCAGGCATATTCAAATGGGAGGAAGCACCAGAGAAGACCAGGAGAGACTGATTATGTGTCTCAGCTGGCTTTGAAACACCTCAGCCCAGAAGAGATGGAGGTGGTGGATGGGGAGAGGAAGGTCTGAGCATCTCTGCTCACACTGCAGCCAACATGGATCAGCAACAGAGAATGGACGAACCCAACAAATGGATATGGGAATAGTCAAATATTCAGATCGCTCCCATCGAGCTCTATGATGGAAGGAGGAACGTCTCATAGGTCCCACCTCATCCATCAAGTGCTGCTGCTACTGCTGCTAATGGAAGTTACACATTGGAATTAAATGTTGATTTAACTATTGACCAAAGCAGCAGAAAGAACGGGCCAAAACTCACTGGATGACATTTGATCAAAGCCAGCAAAGAGCTTTTGAGCCTGAACAGGTGGAACATCTTCGACTGTCTGACAGAACAAGTTCCTACAGATTTCATTCACCAATATCTGGGAAAGCTACAGCATGGTTTCCAGACTTACTCAAAGGACCAAAGAGTATAAGGCCGATTTTCCCTGCCAGCAATAAAAACTCTTCCTCTTGGCTTTTATTCAGTGGTGCAAGAAAAGAGGACCTGAAAGCAAATCTTTCCTTTGCAATAGCAGGGTGTTTCACAATGAGGTCTGCTCTCTGTCAAAGGGTTTATCTTTATCTTCTTTATGAGTGAGCACTGGTTCATGTAATAGACGTGCATACATTTATGCACATATTAAACCTTTCAGTGGATTTGAAGAGCCTGTTGGACAGCTGATGAAAATCACACGCACTTTCCCTTTTTAGTCTTTTTTAAGCCTTTTATTTGTTTTTTTAGTTGCTTTTCTATATAATAAAGAATAATAATAATAACAGATATTCCTGGTGGGACAGTCAAAGACACACAGAGAGAGAAAAGCATAAATGTGGCTTCAGTCTAAAGCACTTTGAGTGTTCAGTAAGATTAGAAAAAGACTATGTAAATGCTAATCCATAATATGAGGAAAGCTTAACCCCAGCATTTTGTTCTGTCTTTAGCACAGCTTAAAAAAAAAAAAAGTCACACCAGGATAATTTTAGAAGCAGAGCGTGTAATCTGCACGAGATCTTTTATATTGAAAACTGACCAGATTCTCATTCTTGTGCCCAACTTCCCGTTTGTGCAGCTTCTATAACTTCTATAAAAGATGGACCGAGTATTATTTCATGCAAAGAATAAAGCAGATCCAGCGGCGCCTGGTCGACTCTCGGGGTAACAGCAGCTTATTTTAGCAGTTGCAGCACTGAAAGACAGTATATGCCATTCCCACACGGCAAAGACTGACACATGACACCCTGAAACCAGAACTGAGTACCCACAGGAAGAAACATGGAGGGCAAGAATCACTGTCCAGAACAGGACACGATAAACAGGAATTTGACATTTTATATTTGAGAGTATTTCATGCAGAATTTAATGAAAGTTAGCCTAATACATTCTCAGACAGAAAAACAAGAGAGCTGTTGGCCTGCAAAGGTCAAAGGTTTTACTTTATAATATGTGAGAAACTAATCTGTCTGCAGCTCAACCATCACTGAGCGTTACAGTAAAGTCAGTGAACAAATGTGTGAAGTTTGATGGGTGCAGTATGCATCTATGTGGGCATCGGTCACAACGTTCAAGTTACGTGGAACAGCTTTGACAGTAGCTCGACTTCTTCTTCAGAACAGCTGATTAAAAAATGTCCAATCTGTCTGCAGCATCCTGTAGACCTTTGCCCAATGAATACTCAGCATCAGCATCAGGATAAATAAGGAAGGAGCAGCTACTGACGTTAAACATTTCCTAAAAACTTTCCAAAAATCCAAAATTGAAAATCCGTCTCCCCTATTTCGAAGAGCCTTTCTCAGAGTACTTGTTCAGACTTTGAGCAGATTTCAAATATAAATGACGGAGGAGCAAATTCATCAAAAAGCTGACAGACGGCCGGATGACAGACAGCTCGATATCAGACCGACTGCGGAGCTGAAAAAGGTCACACTTTTAGCACTGCAGCTCAGATAGTTCATAAGATAGTAATAACAGTTCTAACAAATATATAATAAGGTTAAAAACTCCAGCCAAATCTGTGTTTGGGCTTCAACAAACTACTATTTTAGTCATTAATTTGGTCATTATTTTCCTATTTAATATTATTTGTTTGAAAAAAGAACAGACTTTAAGCCCCACAGACTTTTCCAGAACTGAAACCAACATCCTTAAAATGGTTTTGACCAACCATCTCTCCAAAAGCCAAAAATATTCAGTTAAGCAGCAAATTCCCAAAATAGTTGTGGTTTAATTCTGTTTTGAATAATGGTTGCAGCTCTAATCTCCATGCACTTTTGAAATTAAAAAGAAAAACATGCAAACATTAGGGCACGAATGGATGACAATGGGACAGACCTAAAATCCCGCTCTTCATCTCCATTGTGTGTAATTAAGTTGTTGTCTGGCTGCAGTGAAGCTTGTGAATGTTCTGTTGTGTAATATGTTGGCAGTGTAGGTCACTGTACATCTGCTTCTATTCAGTTTCCCTGTGTGTGTGTGTGTGTGTGTAAATGAAAGGCCTGCGAGCTGCTGCACTCTTTGATGTAGCCATAGAATTTGAATCCATCATCACTGGATGTTGCGTCTTTTAAAAGCGGAGATGCCACGAACCCTACGAGCTTTACTTCTTGTGCCGTTCCCGCCCGCTGCACCGTCCCCGCACTGTTACGCTTGGCCGCAGCCTGAAGGAAAATACATATTTCTTTGAACTACTAATATTACAATTCACTTCATAGCTGAACATGATGCACGACAACAGATTCTGTGACTCTTTGATAGCTTTCTGCAGCACGCTGTGGAGCGCATTTTCCTGATGGTAACTTAATGGTTTTAATCACTAATTCCTAACGTCTGATTAACAGGTCACTACGAGTCCAGTCCAGTTTCAAAAACGCTCAGCTCGAGGCTTCACAATGTGACTTCACTAACTAATGGGTGACGTCACTCTGACTACGCCCATCCCTCACTGACAGTACACAGCAAAGACCAAGTCAAGACCACCAAGTCTCACCTGCTGGCAGGAGCAGGTGGGATTTCCAAGGATAGGTTACACATTAAAGTAGAGCTCTTTTTAAGCAGTTTCAGATTTCTATCTTCTAGGTTTCCCCTGTTTATCCTGCCAGAAACAATCTCTCTTCCTCTTCACAGTCTGCATCTCTCAGATCAAACGCTCTCCTCATTTTCCATCATGGCAGACAGATTCACTGTTGTCTGCCTGCCTCTGCGTTGGCACCGTCACATGAACTCGTTAGTTCTGTCAGGCCCGTCACTCAGCTCCACTTCTGCTTTTAATTAGGCCGATGCACAGAGGACTCTGGTCTCTGCTCACGTATCTGTGCGTCTGTATGTTTCTACACTAACGTGTGTGCGGGAAATTCCCCGGAGATGCCGAACAACATCCCCACGAGTCCGGCTCATCTGCCTCCCTTCATACCTCGCTGTCTGCAGGGAAAACGGATGCACGGAAAATAAAAGTTTAAAAAAGATAATGTGTGAAAGAGAAAGAGAGCCTGACTCGACACATATTTGGCTGTGGCAATAGCTACCCATAAAACTACTCTTCTTCACCGCACACACAAAAGTAATCATCTGATGGTATGGCTGAAATAATAGCTTACAGAGCAGCAAGTCACTCAGTCAGACCCCGGCCTCCGGATTTTCCCCCAAAACTGCCCAGAAATTCCCCTGTGTTTTGGCCAGCAAACCTCTCCTCACTCGCTTTTGTCTCACTCTGCTCTTCCTCTCTAAACTCCGTCTCTAGGTTCACTTTCTCTCACTTTTTCCTCCACCTTTCTCATCCTCTCTCTTCTTTCCACACGTCTTTCACAAAGTATCAGCCTTTCATTCTTAACCTCACTCCGTCTTTCGCCCTCTCCTCCAAACTCTTCCCTCGAGTCTCTCTGCCAGAGACATAATGAGAACAATGTGTCAGAAAGCAGATCCAACAAAGAGTGCGCACACGCGCGTTTCTGTGCACGGCGTTCTCGTGTGTTCCCGTCTCCAGAACACACAGCTGCAGTAACACTAACATGCAGGAATATTTCTATAGCACGCCTCTGTCGTCAGAGCAGTTTGTTACTAATTAATGTTAATTAATTACAAACTGGGACAGATTCAGATTCATTCCCGAGTCAAGTCCCAAATCAGAAGTCAACAAGTCCAAAAATAAAACCAGCAAATCCCAAGTTAAGATCCCAAGAGTCTCAAAATCAAAACCATCACATCAAGCTAAGAAGCAGTAAAAATAAAGTCCAAAGACAAAACCAGCAAAACTTCAGCTAAGAAAGAGTGCCGAGTCAAATCCAGTGAGACCCCATTCAAATACAGAATCAAGTCAAAAGTTCAATCAAGTGAAGCCAAGACCAACAAATCCCAGGTGTGATCCCAGGTGTGATCCTCGAGACTTCACGTCCAAATTTAGTCCCCGAAGTCCAAGTCAGGACCAACAAGTTCTAATTCAAGACCACAAAGTCGACCCAAGTAAAAACAAACAGACCCGAGTCCTGCTCAGCAAGTTTTAAAATTTAATGCCAAACAAGAACCATATGAAGTTCTATAATTACTCACGTTCTCTGCATTTAAAGAGTAATAATCGTATTAAATGGGCAGCACGGTGGCGCAGTGGTTAGCGCCGTTGCCTCAGCTTGGAATCCACCATCGGGCCCTTCTGTGGCGTTTGCATGTTCTCCCCGTGTCTGTGTGGGTTCTCCAAGTACTCCCACGGTCCAAAGACATGCGGTTACTGGGGTTAGATTAACTCTAGATTGCCCATAGCTGTGAACATTATCTGTCTCTCTGTGCTGACCCTGCGACAGGCTGGCGACCTGCACAGGTGTACCTGTGACAGCTGGGACAGACGCTGCTAATTTGTATTAGTATGCATTTTTTAAATTCCATTTCACCATTTCTACAATCATAGTTATTGCTTTGATATTTTTTAGTTGCATTTCCTTATTGCAGGTAACACTGCTCTCAGTATCCAGCAGTGATTTTTGGTAATACTGGATTTGTAAAGCAGTGTTAGCCATCATGTCATTTGCAGGATTAGCCCAAAATATATTCCATTAGGTTATTTTAGCTATGAAGGGTTTTCCCCAATTTATTTTCCATACCAAATGTACAGAGACAATCCCAGCTGGATAAAGGTCGGTGCATTCACTGTATGGCATCAAAGTGTATTTTTATCTGTGTCAACTTTCCACTAAGGATAAAGCAGATTATGGACAAAAATAATCACCATTGTTTGCCGTGGCGACCGTTAAAGATTACAAATGTCTACCTGTCATTAGCGCAGCAGGGCACAGACTGAGGACAAGCTGGATGCTTTCTGCTGGACTGGAGCATTTCATTTGTTAAACAGTCACACAAACGATAAAAAAAACAAACAAACTGATCTTCCTAAAATTTGGCCTCTGTTAAAGGAGACGTAAATGCTTGGCGCGTATATTGGTACGGGAATGTGACCAGACAAGCCAAACCCGTTGGTCAGAATCTCAGTAACGTGCAGCAGCTGCTTCTGTCCTGATGCTGCAGTCGCACAGAACTTGTGATCTTGTTGCATCTCAAATGGTTGCTTCAAAGACGTGCACAGGCCTGCACAGAAGGTTGCTGTCTTCAACCAGACTTCGCATTAAAAAGCCAATAAGGCGGAGTCAGTCTGCTACCAGTTTACAACTGAATGGGGTCAAGTTGGCACTTAGATGCAATCTGTTTGTGATAATCCAGGGATTAAGTTTGTCAAACCACAAATCTGTTGCCATCTAAATACACAGAAATTCACATTAACTGCTTACAGTCAGAGTCAACCCAGAGCTTCAAAGATCTGAAACAGAAATCTCTCTACAAATAGTGATATTGCTGCAGGGCGGCAATTTAACTACACGTGGCACAGGCTCTTGGCAACCTTGTTTTTTTATGAGAACATAATCAGAATACAATCAGCTGCCAACCAGCTGAGTCACCTTTTGCAAAGAAGCACATTTGAGACAAATTTCACTCATCGGCACGTTTTTATCATTTAGATGGCAACTGTTTGCAAACCTTTGCCCATCTGTCTGAATCAGTCAATTCAAGCACACTGCAATTGTTTGGCGGCAGGTTGCTTCCCTCCAGGCAACCAGAGGTTGACGGTGTTGCACACTCAACCTCTGGGTGACCAACTGATCGCTGCAACTAGCTGTAATCCGTGAAAATTCAGTGGTTGCCGTTCTATTTTCACTTTAGTGTAACCGAACCATACGGGGCGCCACAGTGGATGGATCTGGATCTTCGATTTGGAACAGATTTGACACCGGACGCCCTTCCTGACCCAGCCTTCCCAGAATAAATAAGTACAAGACAACACAAATCAACCTCCCCAAAAAAAAAAAAGACACAAAATCACACAGCAAGAGATCCAAAAACCAAACCCAACAATAAAAGAGATCCATAAAAACACGCCGCAAAGAGACAAAAATGATCAAAAACGATGCCAGATGTGTGCAAAAAGATGCAGAGTGACCAATGAGGCCAAAAAGTGATGTGAGAATAGACTAAAGAACTCTGTCGCACCCCATGAGGACAGTAAACGGGCCGTTGGCTGGAAAGAAAAGAACCGCTCCTCGTCAAGGCTGTCCCCATTTTATCAATGCCCTTTGTGTCTGGTATTCACTTTTTTCATTCTATTCAATTACTCGCACAAAAGGCTCACCCTGCTAACCCAATAAGATACAAGGGGCTGCTGCAGCGAGCTTCGACTAATCATTTGGACATACGGGATGTTGTGTCTTCCAGTCAGCTGGTGAGGGAGGGGGATTAATCAGCAGTGTGTCATGTCTGGATTATGCATGTCATGTGTTAAAAGGTCGGGCAATTTCAGCCTGCTTATCGAGAACTCCCTACCTGTGGCCTTGGAGAGCGAATTCAAGCTCATGGAGCAAACGCCTTAACTCTGCATCACATGACAGTCTGCATGACTGCAAGAGGAGTTCCACTGAGCACAGTCACCTCTGACAGCGCGCTTGGACAAAATGAGTGGCTGGGGTGCCATTTTTCCCCAATGTACATTCATTAAGCACTGTCGGATAAATCAGCTCTTCCATAAATTCTGCGTTACAAAGCTTCTACAGTTTTCAAAGGTTACAATGAGTCCAGTGTATGGCCATCCCAGTTATCTCGCAGGTCACCAGCCTGTCGCAGGGCCAACACAGAGAGACAGACAATCATTCACACCTGTGGGTAATTTAAAGTCAACAATTAACCTGTGGGAGGAAACCAGAGTACCCGGAGAAAACCCACACACACGGGGAGAACTCAACTCCACACAGAAAGGGCCAAGGTGGACTCGAACCCAGACTTTCTAGCTGTGAGTCAGCCGTGCTAACCACCACGCCACCGTGAAATCAACGTTTACATCATAATATTTAAAATTTATTGCTACTTTATGCACTGCTATTTGTTTTCTCTGCTGACTCTGGGGTTTGTGTACTGTTCTGGCTGACAGGAACAACATGCTTTCTGTTCCTTTTATCATTGAACACTCATTTCCTGTCAGATATCTTTTTATTCTTGGACTCTACTAAAATAACTTTGCATTATTCACAGTTTAAATGAATACTTATTTATCTTATGCTGGGACTCGGTGCAGCCCCTCATCATCATCCTCTGAAACAAGCCGTTGTAGCTCCCTCCCCCAAATCCGCTGCCTACGATGTCACACACACACACCCAAGAGTAGAAAAAAAAACCTCTCTGAAAACTACAGAAGAGGGATGCAGCCACCGCGACGTGACCCACGGGTTTGTGATGTCCTGTTTCGAAGCCTCGAGCTGAGTTTTCACTGTTGCCAGCTTGGTGACTGAAGACGCCACTCATGACCTGGATAATCCTCATTTCTGACACTTAGAAATGGACTCAATGTTTTATTCAATATGATCCAAAAACCTGCAAACTCGGTGGTGAAAAACGTATACCGAGTTTTTCTGCATGTCCCTACAACTACAACAGCTGGGACAGTCCCCTGAAATAAATACAATGAAGATGGGTGGATGGGTGGATGGATAGATGGTTGGGTGGGTGGATGGATGGAAGGATGGATGGGTGGGTGGATGGATGGGTGGATCCCTTTCTTTGTGTAAATAAATAAATGATCTGGTTGCTTCTTAAAGACTCCAAATCTTTCATACGTCTATGACCACCACGACTACAACTTCCAGTCATAATTACTAATTATATTCCTGCAGTGAAAAAACTGCTGTTATACTTATTTACAGTGTTTTCCTACATCAGATGTCCCACCCTGTCTGCAAGCAGTCCAAAACACAAAAACATTGCAATTTACCTCCAAGTGGAAAAGAAAAGCATCACATTCACACACCTGAAGCTGGAAGCATTAAAAGTGTTGCATTATTGTTTAAAAATAACCAAAATGATCATTTAACTACTCACTGATTGACTAATTCCTGCAGTTCTACATCCTCCCACTGCAGTACTGATGATAAAAGTTACATAAAGTGTGCTGGAACATGTTGAGCACCACGAATCACACAAGTCGGCGCAGCCAGCGTTGACCTTTGCCCTACATACAAACATGCGAGCGGAGGTCAGGAATGTGGGGCTCCTGAGCTAATTGTGAGACCATCTTAGGGGTTTCTGTGCTGTGTACATGGCAGAAAAAGTCTGGAAGCTCGAGCCTCATTCTGGCTGACTGCCTCCGTGCTCTCGGAGCGGCAGCAGACGCACAAACACAGCTCACCGCTGTCAAACCGATAAACAGTGACAAGCAGCTGACACATTCCTAGAAACAGACATCCCAGTCTGGACTGGCAGCATCCGGGACATCTTCCTGCCCGTTTCCCGAGGATGATTTATACCGATATCAGAGCTGAAAGGCCAGATTCCACCAGTGGTCTGGAAACGATAAAGATTGCTGTGTGCAGTATTTCTGAGTATTTCTGGAGTTATCAGAAAATCCCATGTTCACACAGAGGCCCGGCTTTTATTCAGCACGGTGGAGAGCTTAAAACAGACCTCATCCTGACTTTAGTGGAAATGTGTCCCTCATTGATTAGTTCCTACAATTCCTGCTCATCAGCATTCACCCGGCATTCATTCCAAACCATTAAACACTGCATTTAGCTGTTCCCGACTTCAAGTTTCCGTACCCCAAGGCCTCTGCGGGCTGCAATCCATTCTTTTTCCATTTTTTCTAAAGATTGAACAGTTCAACATCAGTGCACTTTAAGCTCTGAATGCATCTCGATGGAGTTGTGTGCAACCACATAATGAGCCAGTAACCAACATATTCTCAGCCCACACCATAAAACGACACATATTATGTTTTTAAGGCTTTACTAAGTCTAAACAAGAGTCAGACTATCTCAGCTGGCAAATATAATTGTTGCAGATTAATTTCCTGTCAGTTGCTTTTACTGACTCAGCTCTCATTTACTTCCAGCGTGCGTTCCAGCTCTTTTATCTGGAGTTCAGTGGGCGTTCAGGCTCGCTGAATCGTGCGTAGGTTTTAGGCAAGCATGTCTGCACGCCTAACCTTCAGCAGATCTACCTTTTATGGAACCGTAGGTGTGACGAGCATTCTTATAAATAAAAAGAAAACCTTTCAACAATCTGCTTCCCACATCAGACAGTAGCTGTTATTCTTTAAATAAATGCGGTTCCTGAACATAATTAAGAAAATACCTCGCAGGAGAAAGAAGTGTTGCCGTGGGTTGAGCAACCTTGAAGCACTTTTGGGCACTTTCTGTTTAAGCATCATCTAAATTAGCTTTGCTTTAAACGGTCGCTGAGACGTAAAATCTGCATGTTTTGCTTTTGCAGATTTGCCCTGCAAATATATATTCGCGTCTGCTGCAGTGCACCACTGGTTCCACCTGGTGCCACAGGTGCTGATTTCTTGGTAGCTTATCAGCACCACAGGAAACCATTTTAGTGGCATCCAGGATCAGTTTTAGCAGCCCGACTCGTTACTGTAGAAGTTATGGTTCTGGTACGCCAACAAATATAAATCCAGTGCATTTACTCCATTTTTTTCCACTTTGTTTTGGTCGATCTGGCTGTTCAGCCGCTGCTGCCTTTGGCCGTCTGCCTGCAGCTGACAGAGGCCGACAACTGAACGCACCAAATGGCTCGTCATTCTGAAACAAGCATTAAAGATTAAAGACACAAAAGCCCCTCAGAGCCGCAGTGTTAGCTGGTAATTCTCTCTAATTCTGAAACAGCGTCATATACGCGATAAAATGGGTTCAGACCATTTTTTTAAAATAAAAACATTATTACGTTCTATATATATAAAAAATAACAGCATCCATTAAATGACACAAAATATGTAAACTGTACATAAAATAATTAAATAATGATGTATTTAAGTGACTTCATCTGGGCTTTTATTTATTAAATAAAAGGTGCACTTACTGCACTTACACTGCTGTGCAAAAGTCTTGAGCCACCTCGTCTTTATATTTTGCATCCAGGGAGTCAGACTTTGTCATTTTTTAAAGTGATCTTAAGCTAAAGTCTTTCAAAGGTTTTCTTCAGACATTGGCTGCTTTTTCACTCGTTTTCAGTCCAGTCGTTAAACTCGACCATTTCTTTTGATTGTTAAGCCACTCAACGCTGACCAACGTATCATTTAAGAATAAAAAAGGTACCTAACTCAAAGAGATGAACCACACACAACAGACAACTTAGCAAACAACCAATTTTAATTTGTATCTTTAGGCACTTGGCACAAAAACATCATTTGTTTTTTTTAGTTGACTCCTTGAAACAGAGACTGACAGGTATAAAATATCCCAACTGGACTGGCCTCAACATTAATGAAGCAGTGCGGGAATATCTTGAAAGAGAACACAAGAACAATGCAGAAACATCCAAAGAAGAGCTTTGAATGACCTTCACGGCCTGGAGAACTTTTCCTGAAGACTTAGAGAAATTACAAAAAGCTGCCTCAGAGAGTTCAGGCTGCGCTGTGCTAATAGCAAATATTTGAAGCTGGAATTGTACAAAGTTTGTTTTGGCTTTATATGCTGGATTTTCATGCATGTTTCAATAAATCACTGCATGTATTTCTCATTCTCCAAACAACATATAAAATGAGGGGTGGTTCAAGACTTTTGCACAGTACTGTACATGCAAGTGTTACCTTACACTTCTGAAGAAAAAACAAAAGTATGTGTACGTCTTTTAATTCAAACTTTTGAAATTACACATTTACTTTATAACTTATTTTTCTTTTCTATGACCTAATTAATTTAGAGGCAGTTTCATTTATCACATTACTTAATTTTCAAATAAAATTGTGCTAAATTGTTTTATTTGCTTTTAAATGTTATTTCTACTCCTTACCTTCTTTTATTTAATTACCTGTCTTCTGTACAGACACGTGGCCGGTGGGCATAACACATCATGGACACCTGTGCACTGTTAGACTTTACATTTATATTTTTTATGAGACGGAAGAGATTTAATTCAGTTTTTTCCTGCAAATACACCGATCACTGCACCTTCACCCACAGACAAATCTCTGCTCGTGCTCGCAGTGATTTCTCCTCTTTAATAATCCACAATCGTTCAGCTCCAGAATACAATGTATCCAGCTCTGACTGTGGCCACAGCTGTGGTTACATTCCTGTTTACACTAATCAAAGACTCTGTTCTGCTGATATTACTTAAGCCCTGCTCCTCCTGCTCCACGCCTCCGGATCATAGCTCAGCTGGGACTGTGTTTGTTTATGTCTATATTATAATGTGTTATGCAAACAATTATGTGTGGTGAAAGTTACAAGCCCACAGGACGTGTGTGGAGAAATCCAAAAAGTTCATGGCACCGTGTAGTCCTCGGTTTAAAAGAGGGCCAATGCGCTGTGCCGACTCAATGAAAAGAATTAGTTAGTTCTTAATTGCTTTTTATGCTTTTCATCTGTGTAACTGTTGACTTGTTTAGTTTTCTTTTTACCTGCGTGCTGCAACATGTGACATGTTTCCACAAAAATTGGTTTTTAGCTACTCCTCCATGTATGGAAACTGTGCTCCACATTCGCCTTCAGAACATGTGGCGGAATAATAATTAGTCCCAGAGCTAAACTGAAGCCTTTGCAAGTACCTGGAGATGTGCAGCCTGACCACAGGAGTCTAATCTCGGCCCTTTCAAAGCCCCGCTCTCGCGTTGGCAAACTTACCCTCCAGCGTGACTTCTTTGCCCGCCTTCTTGAGCGCCTGGACCGCCTGGTCGTGCGTTGCCTCCCGGAGGTCGCTGCCGTTCACCGACAAGATCGCGTCGCCCACACGGAGAGCCCGACTCTGGTCTGCGGCGAGCCCCGGAAAGATCTTGGAGATAAGGATGGGCATCCTGTTCTCACGCCCTCCCTTAATACTGATCCCCAGCCCGCCAGACTCCTGTTTGACAACTCGGACTTTGCGCACAGCTTCCGAGGAGCCGTCCAGGCTGACATGGAAGTCGCCTGGTCTCGACCCGAAGCTGGACCCGGGGCTGCCGTAGCTGGAGCCGGGGCTCCCAAAGTCTGAGTTTGTGCCGTTATTCGGGTACTTCCCGGGGCTGTTCATACTGTAACTGCCGTCATACTGACTCCGACTGGCACCCCCGCGTCCCGGGCTGCCACTGCGCCCCCGACCCCCGTAGTTCTGGTTCTGAAGTTGGTCTTGACCCGAGGAATGACCGCGGCCGGGGTTGCCGGGACTCGTTCCCGGGTCGTTTCCGTTGGACATGCCATTTCTCAGGCCCGCCGAAGAGTTGCTGTAGTCCCAATGATTGGTCCCCGTTCCGCTTACCTCCACGTCGGCCGTCAAAGTGAGCGTTTCTCGGGTGAGCTCGGCGGTCACGCGGATCCAGCGGTCGCGGAGCAGAAGGTCCAGTTGTCCGTTTTTGTCTGCTCGGGTCCACACTGCCATTCCGGGACGGTTAGCCTGCTCCGAGGCGGGCCGCTTTCACACTAAACTCATCATCAACTTTTTCCTCTTTTTTCAGAGTGCGCACAAGCAGCGACTAGGCTACACTGGCCCGCATTGACACACCCACTCCCGCCGTGCCTGCAGGCGGAGGTGGAGGGGGGAGACAGGAGGACTCCCACCAAACGGGGAGAGGAAAAGAAAAGAACAACTGGCTGTGATGGGCCAGCTTGTTGTTGAGTTCAGGCTCCGAGGCGCTCCAACTTCCACTGGAAGTTAGCGCGGAAGAAACGAGAACACATCCTGTCGGCCCTTTCAAAATAAAAACCTAACCGAAGACAGCCACGCAGGAGCCAGGGGAGACGGTTTCTGTCAGTGCAAGAAATTAAAAACACAACTCACTAAGGCTTACTGAGCCGTGGCCCACTCTAATACTTCGCTATACAGAAGAGGTCATGGTCAACCCAATGACTGCAAGGTGCCCAGGTGCAAAACAAGCCCAAATGATCACCGTGCTGATCTGGTTTCACCAAATGTGGCGTTGTGCGCTGCTCACTTTGGTTTTGTCTGTCCAAAGGATGTTGTTCAGGAGGTTTTACAGTTTGTTCAGATACAAATTTGCAACACTAAAAAGTCCAAATTATTTAAAAAAGCTGCTTTCAGCTGCTCCCTTACACCACAGCAGGTCGCTCTGCATGTTTGATGTGGCAGAAGAAAATATCCACCCTGTCAAAATATTACATTTCAACTCAGGATTTAAATTTACAGTTTCAAATTATATTTAATTTTGACTTCAATAATAAATCCTTTTATCAAAACCTTTTTACAAAGAGAATGAAATAGTTAAGATTTATATATACACTTAGAGAGAGTTCACAGTCTAGTTGTCCCAATCTTGCATCTACATTCGATCCTGTAGTTACATTCTTACAGGCTTAGTTGTAGTTTTCTGGATCATGTTCTTAGTCTTTATTTGTGTCTAATTCCTGGTTTCCCTGTTTTCTATTTTATTTTGCTTATTTTCCTCTCGTGTGCGTTGTGCGTAGTTTTGCGTCCCCTTCCCCAGCTGTGTCCTCTCTCCCTTGGCTCATTTGCTCATACTGAGCTTTCCTTGTATTTTGTTCCAACAGTAAAGCTGTGTTTTGACTTTACCTTAGTCTCCGGTGTCCTGCATCTGGGTCCACATCCTGCCTGCTGCATTGCCAACAGTGACACTAGTCTGTCTATAAAGAAAACTAGTAGGAGGAAAAGTGATGATGCTGGAGGCTGCCAAATTCACCAAATCTGAATTTTAAAGCTGCAATAGATGAAATTTAGCTGTTGATACATTTTAATAATGCAGAACATTAGAGTGTTTTGTATGTACTGTACATCTAAAATAAAGACTGGAAATAATGACAATAGTACTGTTTTCACTGGGTTGTACATGTCAGTGCTGAAATCACCCTTTTATGCATCATTTTGCCAGTTTATGTAACAGAAATTTCAGTGCAGTGAGATTAAATGTGCAGGCATTGAAGAAACACCGTGTAGAACAGCTGAAACTCTTGTGGTAAGACAGGAATACAGGTGTCCTGGAACCCGGAGCATGCATTTCAGCGCTTTTATTCTGAAAATATAATCACCCACCTTCCTCTCTCAGTCCCATGAAGCAGCTCGGCCTCGTGCAGCTTGTCAGAGCCGGATGACAGGCGCAGGGAGCCAATAGACACGTAGACCTGTAGATTATTTATTCATGATGACAGAAGCATGGAGTCCATAAAGCCATTATGGATCCACTGAGTAGTGGGGATAAAGCCTTCTTAAGTTCACTCACTGCGGCGACTCTATTAATGGATCCTGCAGCCTAATGTATACTTTCATATTCCCGGTACTACCTCACAGAGCCGGACATCAGTAACTACAGAGGAGCCAAAAATTTAATTAAGCTATAAAAGCCCCAACTGGAATTAATAAAATAAATCAAAGTTTGATAATAAAGTTTGATAAAAGCTTTTATTTCTATTTAATTAAAAAAAATTGAGGAATTATGATTTTATTTTTATAGCATGTTCTGCCTGAAATGTCTTTCCTTGTTGTTTTTCTAACTTACATTTTTTTCTTGTGATCACACTACTATAAATTCTTTCTTTCTTTCTTTCTTTCTTTCTTTCTTTCTTTCCACCCTCTGGTCTGACGCCTTCATGCACATTAATATGGGTTGTTCAGGCTTCCAGTCTTTATTGCACACGATGATACAACACATACTTCAGCTTTCAGGCCCCTCTTCTGTGGAACCAGCTCCCAGTTTGGATTCAGGAGACAGACACCCTCTCTATTTTTAAGATTAGGCTCAAAACTTTCCTTTATGATCAAGCTTATAGTTAGGGCTGGATCAGGTGACCCATAGTTATGCTGCTATAGGCCTAGGCTGCTGGGGGGGTTCCCATGATGCACTGTGTTTCTTTTCATTCACCTCTTTATTCTGTTTATAGCCCACTCTGTGTACTTATTATTAATCTCTGTGTCTCTTCCACAGTGTGTCTTTTGTCCTCTCTCTCTCCCCTCAGCCCCAACCGGTCTCAGCAGATGACTGCCCCTCCCTAAACCTGGTTCTGCTGGAGGTTTCTTCCTGTTAAACGGGAGTTTTTCCTTCCCACTGTCGCCAAGTGCTGCTTGAATTGAATACTAAGGCTGTAACTTGGAATATTTGATTTGTTTTCTATCAGTTCACATGGAAAAAGCTTCTTGGTAGCAGCTTCAAAGCTCCGTGGCATTAATTCTCCAAGTCACTGCAACTTTTCCTGAGATGCTCCTCCGCTGGTTTTACCACCTGCAGGTGTCAGATGTGAAGGTGGAGGCTCAGGTGATCCAATCCCAAAGCTGGATCCAAATCAGCATAACCGAGTCAGCGGATCCCCTCAAAGTTTCAGGGCTGTGCCGTCCTCAGGAAGCACGCCACACATTTAATGCCTGCTTGTTTAAGGATGACTCAGCTGATTTTATCAGTTTTTCCACATCTCTGCAGACCAGCGACTGTTCTTGCTCAATCTGATCACACTCTCCACTCACATCTGAGGAAGAGTTGTCCATCTGTTTTTCCTTACATGGCCCACCGAAGCAGGAGCGTCGCAGCTGGGAATTGGGCACTGTTGACATGTCCTACAAAGATCTAAATGGCCACGTCGCATTAGTTACTTTTCCTGTTGAAACAGTGTTGAGCTGACTCTCCTGCCATCTGTTACTGCAACAATGATTCTTCTGTCACATCTCCAGCTTTTCCTCATGACGTCTGGCAGAAAATCAGACTCACATGCTGCGCTGCAACTCTGATCTACATTCACATCATCACACTGACAAGTGCAACGCAGTTTGAGAGAGAAGACGTCCGCTTTACAGGACTTTAAGATAATGCCAGTATTTACAGGTATGTACTGTAAACAGCTGAGCAGAAAGTGAAAGAAAAGTGAGGGAAAAATTGGACTAACTCCCACAGTAAGATTTTTTTTTTCTCTTGAAAAACTTTCGTTTGCAGCTTGTATTTATTTGTTGCTGATTTTTAACTTTGCAGCACATCTGCCAACCAGACTCTGTCAACAGCAAGAAGACTGTTGCTGCTTCACATCTGCTGGGCTTTCTGTGTGGAGTCCATGTTCTTCCTGCAGCAGTGCGGATTTCTTCCCACAGTCCTGAAACATTCACGGTGTGGATGTGAATGGCTCAAAGAGGATAAGAGATTAAGTAAATGAATGGACAGATTATTGTTAATCTTATTATAAGCAGTATCACAGTAACATTCTTTGTAATGTTTAAATGCAGGATACATACTGTAAATATACAGCAGGCTAGTATTGTGTTGTAAATGTACAATTACACAGCAGAGAACTGCAGTTTTATTTGTAGTAAATCTATGGGGCTGCTATTGTAGCAAAACTATTTGCGTGCATGAAACTCAATCCGTCAGTGTGTGTATTGCGATCTGTGTGGAGATTTTTGTTTGATATTAATGGTTGAAAAGTTTTGCTTGAATCACTGAAAATACGATCACTCAGCTGCAGAGATTTGTCTGTAACTGAGGGTTCGTTCATCCTGAGCTCAGGCTCACAGGCTCACCACCGAGCGACACATTACTCAGTCTTCAACTAGCACAAAGTCTGCTGGCAGCTGACATAAGGCGAGAGGCAGGTACACCCAGGGTAAAGGTCACCAGCCTGTCGCAGGGCCAGTAACCTACCACAGTAACTGCATGCCTTTGGACTGTGGGAGGAAACCCACAGTAGCTGTGAGGCAGCAGTGCTAACCACTACCTGAACGTATTTCCTTATGTAAAATTATTAATAATACACTCAGATAATACCCCATTAATAAGAGTCCGGCATTCAAAAACTACTAAAGTATGCATTATCAGCAAAGTTTCAAAAATTACCTTTATTAGAACTTTAACCATTTCTGGAGCAAATGCCATCTTCAGCCCAAGCAGCAACTATGCAAACATAGTTTATTAAATTCCATGATTCCGGCAAAACTTTAAGACTTTTCAACCATTAATATCTAAACACGCTGCAGATTTATTTACACATTCACAAATCTGATTCCAACCCCGGATCTCAATACGCACACACAACTAGTTTTGCTATAATTATAGCCCCATAAAATTACGCAATTGTTCATTCTGGTATTACATTGAACAGGCTCCCTGCTAATTTTCTTGGTACTGCTTTAATCTGTTACAGCATGATATACCTAACAAATCCAAAGTGTTTGTTCACACTAAAATGTGTGTTTGGTTGCAGATACAGGAAGGAGGATGACGCAGTCCTCCATGAGCGGTGCAAAGAAACAGGATTCTCCTGCATGGAGAACCTGTATGGATCTGTACTCCCCCCTCATTTAGTGGGGATTTTCCTCTAATTTGTAGAGGAATAATCACTACCTGCTTGCTTGTATGTACATTTGCTCCCCACATTTAGAAGTACATCTTATGCACCAACAAGGTGTTTCATCAGCAAAGGTTCTGTTCTCAGGACAGTCTGAAAGTTCGGGTCTGCTGAACACGCCGAACAGAAAAACTCGAGACGCAGCGCTGCTCATGTTGGTCGTTAGATTTTATTGCAGCTGAAGTTTTTTTTAGTGTTTACAAAACTGGAGCAGAATGCAAGCATTCATGGGGGGTGGGGGTGGGGGGGGGGGGTAGACGGGGGGGGTC
>VUQJ01028412.1:46813-58822 GCA_015108635.1 Andinoacara biseriatus | reverse complement strand
AAGGGAAAAACACAAGAAGCACAAAACCTCCAGTGTACACGACATTTTCGCTTAGACAGTGACACGAGAAAAACCTGGCTCATACTTGACTTAAAAGCCTTTCACAGCCAGTCAAAATGACCCTTCAGCTGTCTTTTCCATCTCCGAATATTTATGATATTTTTACATTAGACTTGTTCTTGGCAGGTTAATGCTCACAGATGTCTACACTGCTCAGATGGCTTGAGGGGGCAGGTACCATCTGAGCTGTGTCAGGGAGAGAAAGTCATTTTAACAGCACCTTACACTTAGCCTAACACATAATTTCATAGTACCAGTGAATGTGTTAATGAGACAAAATGTTTTTGATAGAATAAATTTTGGCAGGCATCTGTGAATTATTCACTGGACTTGATAAGATACCATGTTCAGCTATTCTCTTGGCACGAACTATTCACAGTAGCAGCATGCTGCATGAGTTCCCTGCTGTGCGATGCACGGTAACTATAGTAGAATATTATCGTTGTCCTAAAGCTGACGTCTGCCAGATTTGTATCAGTAAATATATTCTGTTGATGCCGCAGAGTAATCTGTCAGCTGCTACCAGAGATGACATAAGAAGTGGGAGTGAGGTTGTTTGTCAAAGTGAAGTGAATACAATGCCTTTTCCTTTTTTTCTTCACATCTGAAGTGATGAAAGTGATGAATTACGCTTTGTCACTGTGGATTTATTTCCTGTGTTTGTGTGCCATCCTCGACTGACCATGACAGTGTGAAGGCAGCCTTCATGTCACGCAGCATAAATTGCAGTTCTAATAGAGAAAAAGAATGCGGTGGTGTTTTTGTGCTGGATGAAAGTATGACATGACAGAATGATAGAGCTAATCTTCTGCCTCAATTGGGCACAAAGGAATTGTAGGAAAAAACACAATTGTGCATCTTCGTGCATGGGTGTCTGCGTGCTGCTATGACAGTCTGGCAATACATTAAAATGTCATGAGCATAGCAACAGTTGGAAGAAATTCAAGTAAGCTCTTTGCTTTGTGAAACAGCTATTTTTTGATAGGTGATGGTGTTTAATTATTAAATCTATGCTGGAGCCACCTGATTATGTCACTAGTATAAAGACTGTCTCAAGCTTTTCATTTCATTGCTTCTCATTTACATTTAATTATTAATTTAAATGAATTTCAGTGGCATGTTCAATCTACCTCTGCTGATGAAATGGTCCCCTCCAAAATCAAACTATTCTCTCCAAAAATGTCATAATACATTAGTAGTTCATGATGGCCCTCAAAATTATGCCAAGTTTAATTTTAAAAGCCCTTAACACCTTCATTGTATTAGCCTTACAGTCATTATATCTGTATTAATTTTCTGTGAACAGATGAGGGCTATTACAGGTTTGTTTGTTAAATCAGGATCCCCATTAGCGTCAGTCTCAGCCTGGGGCCCTTAGACACTTAATCCAACATTCACGACACATAAACATAAACCAAGCAGTTTCTTCTTATAAAGATAGCACTGAGTGTCACAGAGAGAGCATAAAGACGATCTCACAACAGGATACAAAAAAACACAAAGTTTAATGTATGAAATAATGCGGCAATCATTATTAATAGGCTGTGAATGCTGTAATAACCTACCTAGATATTGTTTGCAGCCTGTGGATGTTCAGTGTGTCAGGACTTTTGTCTTATAAGAGTTATTTTATTGTTTATTGATCAGAAATGTTGAACACTGCCAGGCAACATTATTCAATATTTGCAAGAATATACATATTCATAAACATTATGATGACATTATTTGTGCAACCAAAGCAATCACTGTACAGATAAATATTTAATCCCTGAGCTAAAAGCAAAATTGGCAAAAACAAGCTTGTTAGTTACACCTTGCTGGTCCCAGGGTGGACCTTTTTTTCTCTTCAGAACTGCCTCAAGTCTTTGTGGCATAGATTCAACAAGTTCTGCAAACATTCCTCAGAGATTTTGGTCCATATTGACACGATAGCCTCACACAGTTGCTGCAGATTTATTGGCTGAACATCCGCGATGCAAATCTCCTGTTCCACCACATCCCAAAGGTGCTCTCTTGGATTGACATCTGGTGACTGTGGAGGTCATTTGAGTTCTGTGAAGTCATTGTTATGTTCAAGAAACCAGTTTGAAATGATTTGAGCTTGGTGATGTGGTGTGTTATTCTGCTGGGTAAGATGAGCACACTGTGGTCACAGAAGGATGTACATGGTCAGCAACAATACCCAGATAGGCTTTGGTGTTTAAGCAATGTGGTCTTCTGATGCTGTAGCCCAGCTGCCTCAAGATGGGCTACAGCAACGTGTTTTGTGTTCACAGATGCTCTTCTGCATTTCTTGGTTGGGACAAGTGTTTGTTTGAGTTTCTGTTGAGCGGTCTGGCCGTTCTCCTTTGACCTCAGACATCAACGAGGCATCTTCAGCCAGAGAAAATCCACGCACTGGATATTTTCTGTTTTTTGGATCATCTTCTGTAAACCCTAGAGATGGTTGCGCAGGAAAAACCTAATAGGTCAGCATTTTCTGAATTACTCAAATCCTCTAAAAATCACCTTTCTTGACCATTCCCATGGTCATTTTGAACTTAAGCAGGCTGTCTTGACCGTATCTGTGCACCAAAATGCATGTGATTGGCTGATTAGAGGTTTGGTTAAAGAGCGTTTGAACAGGCGTACCTAACAAAGTGGCTGTTTTTTAATATAGCGAGGATTTGTAGTCTAATTGTAACGTGTTTATGTCCAATTCATAAAAGCTGCATTAAAACCAGCCATGACCATCGAGCACTGTTGCATGCTGTAAGTTGTAGGTCTGTGGGATGCTATAACATGTACAAATCTGTAAATCATGTCTTACAAGTTGGGCTTGATTTGCATATTTCAAAAGTTGAGGACATTTATGTAATTCTGCTGGAGCCAAAAAAGTCTTACAAACAGCATTAGTAATTTTTACCCAGCAGCAAGTGGCAGTCAGCATAATGTCTTCTTTAGCAGCATTTCACACTTGGAAATAAGCTCTCATTTCATCCATCATTCCACTCATAATGACAGATGAACCATAATTATGTAATTTCACCAGTGGCTGCAGTTATAGAAACACTTAAGCAATTCCTAAAAACACACACCAAGCGACATGCGTTTCTTAACCATACACCTCTCGTGATATGTTTCTCAGCTTCATGATGGCCATGCCTGTTGACACCCTTAAACTATTTTTGTGTGGTCCAGGATCTATTATTGGCTTTGGCTGTAAGTGCTTTCTGTTCCATAACAAGATGAATCCCCAACATGGCATTAGGTTACCAGGCAACAGTGTACACTCCACTGCTCGCTTATAATTTTCTTTGTATAGTTATGATGTTTAATAGTAAGTGACTACATGACAGTGTGCCAAAATTAACCACTGGTAGCAGACCCTGTAGAGCCTGATGTATGTCAGGAGGCATAGAGGCGAGCGGGCTATATTTGGCTGCTATGTTCCCTTCAAAGAGACGAGTTCTAGGCCTGGACTTGACATTTCTCTTAGACTGGAAAAAATGGGTTTGGGTCAGTGAGTTTTCGTGGGAGGAGGGGTGTTGTTGATGCCCAGAGGAAGGTGCTGGTCTCTGTTCTGCAGTGGCTCATTGTTAAAATCACCACAGTCTTTATTAAACAAAAGGTTTTCAGGGCTTGCTAACAGATTAATATTACTTGAATCTAGATAAGGTACAGATAAGAGCAAGACTGTTTAGTTAATAGCTCATATGGTATCTGTATTCAAGTTTTGTATTTCTTGCAATTTCAAAAGTAACACTTTAAACAGGACTATTTCTCTAGGTTATTGAACAGATGACACCAGATTAAGACAAATTGTATCATGACTGGAAGGTGTAAGAGCAGCTTGGCTTCAGTCTACAGGGAATATCAGTTGTGAGCCTTATTATATTGGGAACAATGCTTCTGCTGTTAGAAGTCAGTCAAATAAGGAATCACAATGAGCAGCTGTGGCCGCACCTTATGACATTGTTTTCTTAGTCTACTTGAAGCCTCTAAAGAGTCTCATCATCTGAAGTTTGAACAACCCTCACATTTTTTTTGTTCCCCTGACAACTTAAGCAATATAACATTATACTTTTTATTGCCCCAAAGTTGTTTTTCATTAGTTTCTTCTCTTTGTGCTGCATGTGTTTTGAGGTTAAACAGAACGATGCGGACGACAGTCCTGGGCTTTATCTTAGTGTGTTGTCATGAAAATGAAATGGAGAGTCTTGTTCACACCTTTATTTATTTTGCTGCTCTTGGCTGCTGTTCCAGTGTGTGCCTGAGAACACCAGACATTGTGGAGACAAACTGAATGCAGCCCGCAAAATCCATTTTAACTCTATTTTCAAGTTTTTCCTCTCTCACACTCTTAGTGTCTTGTTTCTATTATTTTTTTGCTGTTTCAAGTCATTAGCAACATCTCCATTCATTACCTATATAGACAAGATTAAAATCAGTCACTACCCCAGTCTACATACAGTGAGTTATAAAGTATAACTCTCATTCAGTCAAACAAAACACCCATTTCTCTCTCTTACGGTGGAAAAGTCTTACAGTGTAGAACTAGGGCCAAGGCTGAATAAGTAGTGGAGTATGTGTGAGGAATATTTTTTCTCTCTTTATAGTAAAAGAGCTCTAACCCAGAGGGAGAGATGGCTCCGGTTGAAGCTGAGATACAGAGCTCGGTGGGTTTAGCCTGCTGTTTGCAGTGTTGTTCATCCTACCCCACTGTAGACCCCTAGGCTCTCTGGGGGATCTTACTTCCATTTATTTTTGCTTCTTGTCTAAAAGGAGTTGGAGAGATGAATCATTCATGTCTCTGAGAGGCCTCTTGTGTGGATGAAAAATTGGGAAATTTAAGGCTCATGCCTCGAGTATTTAAGATAGATTAATATGCTATGCTTTTTGTCAGTGTCCTGCTTTTTTTCCCCTTACAGACATTTTAATTCTTTAGATGAAGTCATGTCACTACGACTTTTGCCTGATGTGATCTTGTTATGTTCTTGTTCTTTACTTGTCTGTCTGTCAGTATGTCCAATGACAGGTGCTATGGAGAGTGTCCCTGGCCTGACTTGATACAGGACTTTTTCAGACCTGTAAGGTGAAATCAGTAAATGTGATGAATGATACGTGACTCATGCCTCATGGACAGATTGTCACTTAACTGTCACAGGGTGAGGCTGTTTACCTCGATGGCAAAAACAAACCTTATATTCACAAGCCCTGTAGTTTTCACTCTTTGCCATCTCATCAACCTCTGGGGGTGAGAATGGACTGCCATATCTCATATCTCTACTAAACATCTCTTTGTTGTTTCCTTTCATGTGCGGGTACCCATTCTGGAAGTTATGGGTCCACACAAGGTCATAGCCACAACCCCTCCCCACTTGCCATGAAATGTGCTGAACAAACGGATCCAGGAATTACACAGAGATTGGACACACTGGCTGTATATCTAAGAGCAGAGCCTGCACAAAGGTCTTGGTGGTCAGATAGGTGTGAAAGGGCTAAGAGCCCATCTGGTTCCAAAACAGAATATTTTACCCCCATTGAGTTGACAACCTTAGCGCATACTCTAAATGGTGTCTTTTAGTATCAAGTAGTATTATATCAGAAGAGTTGCTCTAAAAAGGGAGGCTTAAAGGCAACAGAAAAAAGGGATTTTTATTCATATATTACAAAGGACAGAATAACATCAGTGAATGGCATATTGTGCTAGGACGCAGACCAGTAAAAAGAAGAATGATGCTATGAATGCCGGAGTTTCTTTTCTTTCTACCCGGTCTGTTTTGCTCTTTTATAGTAGGAATCTCCACACTTTGTAGTTCAGAAGAAAACATCAGTGTTCATTTTTTATATATATATAGTACCTCACCATATATATATATATATATATATATATATATATATATATATATTTTTTTTACACCCAGCTTCAAAGAGAGGTCACATAGTTTTAACAGCTTTTGTTTTGTGCTGGGATTTTTTTTTTTTAGATATTTTATGAAAGAGGCAGCCAAAGCTTGTTAGGCCCTGTGTTATTGAAGCAGCTGGGTTGAAAAGTCATTTTGGTTACTGGATCTGAGATGAAAGGAGGAGGTCAGGAACATTATGGTCACTGCCAGCATGATGGTACTGCTATGCAGAAGTGTGCATGATTGTTTGCATGTCTGTTTGTCTGTGGATGAGTGTTTGCAGAGGATCCTGATTTGTATATATGTAGAGGACCTCTGTGGTGACTCTGCGTGTTCTCTCGGTTATGCCTCAGAATATTTGTATTTCTTGTCCTTGTAAATTGCTTTGGGAAGTTCAGTTATATACCTAGCGTCTCTCACTGTTCTTGGCTTTTGCATTTCTTGTCTCTGTTAAGCAACCTGCAGGGTGCACTGTTGCTGAAGCATCCACCAGGGGTTTTACCCCACTTGGACAATGTCCCGCAATTGCAAGCTTTAGTTACGGGTTCTTTTACAGTCACAACCAAACTGATGAACCTGAAAGAAAAATGGAAGACAGGATGAACCGATTTCAGAGAAAAGGATAAGAGATTTGTAATAACATCTTTATTACAAGCCAAGTAATTACACAAACTACAACACAGAGTGCTACACAAAGATTTAATGAATGTAACAAGTAGAGAGAGGAGAAATAAAACATAGTGGAGACTAAATGTTCATATTACACAACACACACACACACACACACACACACACACACACACACACACACACACCACTGTAGCACAAACAAGTGAGATGACCCCTGAACTATTTCTTCGCCTCCCAGGGGAGAGAGGAAATAGAAACCCGTGTGACTCGTTTAGACATTCTCATAGGAATTACAAGGTAGAATACTGTCCTTACAGTGCACTGTGAACATGAGTCTTTCTCTTTAGCTGCATGAAATGAAGGAATAAAGAAATGAATACAAATATAGCCGTTTGTCATGGTGAAACAAATGGATATGAATACGATGTTGTAATAGAAGAAAAAGATACTTTCAGGTGCTCCCTTATTCACAAGCGGTCACCACCGCAGCGGGTAGCTCTGCATGTTTGATTCGGACGCCCTTCCTGATGCAACCCCACAGAGATTTGTGTCTCCTCCTGAGATCGAACCAGACATCTTTTGCTTGTTAGGGAAATGTGTAAACCACTACTATATGATGTGTCGTAATGAGATACACAAATGCAGGGTCACCTGAGCAAAGCATTTAAAAATACATGCGGATTGCTTCTAGCTTTATGCATATGGAGCAGCCTAGACATTAACATTGCAACAGAGGTGGTTTATGCACTGTGGGGCATTTCCTGGTATGCAGAGCTCTACCTTTATAATCAGAGGAAGAGCTATTTTTCAGAGGTATTGTTGTGTCTGAGACCTTTGAGACACCACAGGAGGAGAATACTGGAGCTGTTCTGCGGTCAAGTAAAGAAGTGATGGCGTAAGTGGAAGTGGCTTGGACAATAAGCGCCAGCCCTCCCTTCCCATAGTAAAGTGGATTTCCTGTTGCACTTTTTTCAGGTGGACCTTTAAAATGCATGAATGAAGTTTTGCTGGAGTCCTTAAATGTCATCGACAAATCCAATAAAACAATGCGTTTTATTTAACAATATCCATTTTGTTAGGTTCTCAGGATATTCCATGTTTAACGTGCTCGTGTCTCAGAAGCAAGATTTGTCCCATAAAAAGAAATTGTGAGTGAAAAGTGCCTGTATTTTTTTTTTCTGTGACTGAAATAACAGTGCTGATATTTTGCCAGAGGAGGAGCAGGCCTGATAAAATGTGTTTTCTCAAAAGCAGTGGCAATAAGAAAAATATATATTTTGTTATCATATTAGGAATAATACCTCCAAGGCAACTTGGGGGATGATGCTATGATTATCCCCTCATAAACGGGCTTGACTAGCAGGATGTGGATTAGAAGGATGCCTCTGAACAGACAACCTTTGTTTTTATTAATCCCTGAGGGATTTTCTAAGGTCAGCTAAGCTTGGCTGAATTCCATCAAAGTCACATGTGTGCACTTGGGCCTTGTATTCGTGTGATACAGATGCCACATTTAACTTCTGCAGGCTTTTCAGTGATGTAGGTCTGAAAGCCTCTGATGCAATGATTCTGCCTAGTATGGTTTCAGGCAAAAAAAAAAAAAAGTCCTCCTTCATATTCAGTAGTTAACAGTGCATTAAAATGATCTAATAAATGCTCAGCCTGTTGGTGTAACAATATTCTTAAAGGATCAATGGTTTGTGTTACCTCCAGAGAAGGTGCTTGGCAAAATGAACAAAGGAGAACATAAAGTGGACTTGTCATGAGTGCATGTAGGATGGAAGCAGTACAACAACAACATAGTCAATTTGATACAAACAGTGGATCAATGGTTTCCAGCAGAGATGAGCACATTGATCAGTAAAAGTACTGAGAGCAGCCCTCTGTTTCCAGTGTGCCTTTGTGGTACACATCTATTTTTAGAAAGCCTATGGCAGCAGATGAAGGCATGGCATCAAGGACCTATTCAAAGTTTGAAAGTAAACTGGCCTCAATGTCAGCTCACAATAAACGGATGCTTTGAAATTGTGTTTTTGCCTTTTATCATTCAGTCTGCTCTCACATCTCAGATAGAGGGTTCATATTTCTCAGACTTTCTTCTTTTTTTTGTTTGTTACTTACCCTTTCATTACACCACCAGCACAGAAGTACCTCACCATATAACCAAACTGTGATCTCATCAGCAAAATACCTTACATTTTAAAAGACCAACTATGTCCACATAAGGGGGCAGATGAAGGGGGGAAGGCTTTCCTCTTGGAGACTTGGGTTTGACTCCTATGTAAGGCCATTGTTTTTTGGGGTTTTTTGCACATAGTTTTGTATCATACTTTCTGGTGAGTGAGGTTAAAACAACAAAACTACATGGTTAGGTTTAGGGAAAGGTGGGTTGCAGTTTAGCTGTATGGAACGTACTCTTCAGGGGACAGGGTTGTCACATGAAATGCAAGAACTGCACGCATATATCTGGCCGTGTTTAGAGCACTGCAAAACTTTGTCGGCCGTGTTTCAACATTAACTGCTAAACATGACTGCCTTTTAATGCTTCTCATGTTACTTGATCCAACCTGTTAAGTGCAACCTATATCACCCTGAATGTCCAACAGGAAATTCCACAGGAAGGCAGACAGAATAACCCAATAAAAGCAAGAGCACCAAAATCATTAGTGGGGAAACGTGCTCGCATAACTCACCCAGATGTACAGGCTAATTGGATTTTACCTTCAAATCAACAGTTGTAGTGCCTTGGTGCTTTTATGAGACTGCTGGAAGGCAACAGGGGAATGGGCTGTTTGAAGTGACAAAACTTCAACCTGGGCTTTTAGCTGGTACAGTTTCTGAGCTGAATTGCCCAACTCAGTGTGCTGCACACCTTCTGGGGAGACTGGCGTGAGTCTACAAATTGATCTAGGATCTCTTCCACAGTTAGTAACGGTGACTCATCAGGGGCTGACATATGGAGGGTGGCGAGGTAATTGGTGTGGAGAGGTAATTTCCCTCCTGGACCAGGGCTGCCCTTGGAGCTGTGGGATGGCCACTAGAGAAAGGAAGCTCAGGGGAGAGGGTGGTGCCATTGGGGTGCATGGTAACCTATAAGAAATTGCTGTTATTATGCAACTCCTCTCTGGGGAGAAGCATCCTCTCTCAATGGAGAAATAAGCACTTGACAATGATAACATCCACCACGGACCTCCCAAGGTGACATGACAGAGTCTGAACCATTGCAGGGAGGAAGCCAGGGAGGTGGCGAAAATTAATTTATTGAAAATAACACATTTATTGATTCAGATCATGGAACAGTGCTTGGATACCAATAATAATCAGATTATTTAACAGTAGATGAGCCCCCCCCCCCTCCGCTGTATGGGTGCCTTTGAAGTTCAAAGAACAGAAAACAGCGAAATAGGCCTGACTCATTCCTTCCCACACACGGGTTAAGGAGAACAAGACATTTCCTAGCCAGATCAAATTAGAAGGAGTGGGGTATGTCCATCTCCCATGTCTGTCGCAACGCTTAAGTTCTGTTCCCGTCTTTCTTCAGTCTGCCTCCCTGCTGGGTTTCATCATGCACAATGTGTCGCAAGGCATCAGTGCTATGGTGATTAAGCCAGAGAAATTCAGGAGGTGATTTGGAGCAGCTACAGTAATTGTAGTAATGTGAGTAGGCTCATTTGGAATAAACAAATCACCAGGTTATGAGCATGTTTTTTTTTTTCAAATAGCACGAAAGCTGCATTTTAATTGACTAAGTTGGATTCAGTCTAAAGCAGGAACAGCACAATGATGATGTGTATATGGATGCACGTGTTTATGCCTATGTATAGCTATATAACATGCTCTTTAAAACAGGTTATAATGGCATTTCATTTAATTTTGGAAAGTGCTATGAGCCCTCCACTGATCTAGCCCACTTGTTCCCTCATCACTAATAATTCCCCACTCCACATTAGTGCTCTGGTGACAAAACATGCACACATACACGTATACACACACACACTCACACACGGAGAGAGACAGAGTTTGTGTTTGATATGAGGGAGGTGACAGACAGTCGAGCCCAGGCCCCGGAGAGCAGAGTAGAGTGGCTCTCCAGCAGGGACGCTGACGTTCACACTTAAATGCTTTAATAGGACTAAAGTAGACAAAGGCCGCCAGTGACGCAGTAGGAGCTATAATGGGCTTGCCACATTGCAGGTTTACTGGACTCTGCTTATTGGACAGCTATTTCCAATCCCACAATCCCTCATCAGCCTCAGGAAGCTAGTTATAAATAAAAAGTGTAGGTTAATCTCCGCTAACATGTCCCAGTGAAATAGTTCTGTTTTGTTTTTCTGAGGAGCACCAGGGCAGGTTGACCTGAACTTTTACAAAAAGATACCAGGAACTATTTATGAGTCTCTGCTCCCTGTAATAGGGAAGAGAAATTGACTTTTATTTTCTGTATTTGTAGGAAAACTGAATCATATTGTGTATATTATTTGTACTCCATCCTGTAAAAAAGAAGAAGACGTAAACCGATAAATAACACTGATCCAGACATGATTCATCCAAATGGCAAACATATCAAATATAGTCTTTTATTGTGTAATAGTGAAAAACCACAAGAACTTTGGAAATTACTTGGAGATCTATTAATTTTAGGATTTTCTGAAGAAATAGAATGAAATGAAATAGGACATTAAAATAGAAAATCTTTTGTCATGATAACTGTCATTCATGTGACAGCTTGACTTCCTCTTTTGATTAATTATGCTTTAGCCTGAGACTAAGGCCAGCCTCCAGGGTCAGAGCTTACCTGGTGTGACGGATACCGTGACAGATGGAGCTGTGGGTCTTTAGCCATTTTTACCTTGAACTCAAAGGCTTGTCATCGCTCACATATGATGAATTCCACCACAGTCTGGGGTTTGTTAAATCTGTAAGGCATCACCAACATTAACTTTCACTTGTCGTTTATGTATTGATGGTTTTGTTCTATTACTTTTTTTTTTTTAGGGGAGCAATTTTTAGCGCTTTTACACAGATTAAATTAAGATAAGGTTTTCGTTGAATCCAAGTTTAATTATGTATTTCTCATGTTTATTGCGCAAAAAAAAAAAAAAAGTGTGAACACAGTTCCTGATGTCCCTGTGTGTTATTGATCAAATCACCCAACATGCCCAAACACTAGCCTCAGAGTTGTTTAGTGAGCGGGGTGAGCCTGCAAGCTGTGCATTTCCTTCTTGGCTTCTTGGTTTGTGCTTTGATAAAAAAGGATTGAGGGGTTAAATGTTTGTCCAGCTGAAACAACACAGTAAAACTCCTTCTCTGTGTCTCTGTTGCCCAGTCGTCAGAGCTCGGTACCTAAAAATAGCCATGCTGGCTCCACGCCCCTGGCTGGGGGACAGGTCAAATTATGAAGGAAGATGAAAAATTTAAAGGCACAGGCTGC
>VUQJ01028411.1:31226-43111 GCA_015108635.1 Andinoacara biseriatus | reverse complement strand
GACATGTCGGTTACATCACTTCCTCAGTCTAGACTCAAGTATGTCCGTCTTATATCTTGGCCATAAATGTTATTGTCATTGTTTTGAATGATGCACAAAAGGGTTTTAATGTGTTGGAAGAAAAGAGAAGATGTGGGAAGATGAGAAGGAAATGAGTGAACAGGTTTTTGGGATGTGAGCTCCTGGAGTCCAGGGCAGTAATGGGAATTACAGGAGGAGAAGCAGAGAGGAACTTGCTTGGTAGAACAGGGCCTTTACCATTTACCATCACTTTTATGAGGACCACGGGGCTGAGAGGACTGGCTGGTTTAGCCATTGGACATAGCAGCAAGGAAAGAGGGAATGTAATAGCAACCATCAATCAAAGTGCAAATTACATGTTTATTAAGAAGAAAGGAAAAAGACAACAATAAAAGGAACAGACAGGGAAACAGACGTTCCTAAAACAGTCCAACTAGATCAAACTGTGGATTTAACTGAAATCACATATGGGAACAGAAGTTTATGGCCTGAGACCCATACCAAGGTGACACTAATCATTCCAGCATTAGCTTAGTATGTGCTTGTGATTTACTCTCTTTTTTTTTACCCAGATGTGGTTAAATTTCAATTCTTGTTACACCTTTTTCCAAAAACAATAAAATAATAAAAATTATTTATGTTTTCTTCAAGGTGCCTCCATCAAGAGGTGGCACGCTGCTGCAGCGGTCAACACCTTCCCCTCACAGCGAGAAGTGTTCACCTCCTGGTTGGCTGGGCCTGAGTTTGTTTTTTTCCTGTGTGACTTCCCTCCCAAAGACCTGCGTGCTAGGTTAATTAGTGACTTTAAATTGGCCGTGAGTGTGTCAGTGTTACTATCTGGTCCCCTTTGTTAATGGATGGATGGATGTTTCTTCAGTGTTCATACACATCATTTCATATATGCTCTTATCATTGAGGTTGTTGGCTCACACGTCGCCCGGAACTCTGCTTACTGAAGCTGGTGGCTTGTTGTCCAAAAAAAGGCAGCAGTTTTAAAGTTTCGTAATTACTGTATAGCGTAGCTACTGTGGTGGAAAGGTGTCACAAATAAGCACATGAGAGCCTACACTAGCAAATCTAAGAATAAAAACAACACTAATAATTTTCAGCTAGTAGATAGTTGTTTTGTTGTTGTTGTTGTTTAATGCTACAGAGAGAGGCATCAGCGAAGCTTCAGAGGTTTCACAACATAACTGAAGAATTTTTATTTCTAAATTTCCACAGAAATGACGTGCCAGTTTTGTTTCAGGCCATTTGACCTAGACTACATTGTTGCTTCTTTGTCATCTTGAAGTCTTGAAGTCACTCACTTTTCAATGAAAAGGAAACAGCAGAACAAATGAGTCACATTTACAAGTGGTTACTCTGTTTGAGATGCAATCTGTAATGCAAGTTTCCTTTCTCGAGATGAAAAGATTGGATATAGAGCTGTATTTTCTAATTTGCTAATGCATAATGGAAGAGGCTTTATTCGTTGCAAACTGTTAAATCACAAAAGGATTATCATAGTTAATAAGATATGAATATAATTATGTGAATTGTGAAAACAAGTATTGAATGCCTTATAAACCTGATGCCCAGTGAAGGTCTATATCAAGCTGTGGCATTGCACTGAAAAGAAGTAGTTTACTACAAGGTGAGAAAGTTCAGTAATTGTTTTCTGAGAGCATCAGCTGTTGGTTTTAAGTCTGCATAAATGATTATGAATGAAATTCGTATAGTCATTTTAATGCATTCTGAGCACTGTTTTTGCAGATGGAAAACTTGTGCTCCACAGATAGACAGCTGGCGGGGAAAGGCATAGAGAGAATCAGCAAGAAGAGAGAGAATAAAAGCATTCTCTGCTGCATATATATGTATAGCTTGTATAGAGCATTATTTTTCCAAGTCAGGCTATACCCAATTAAATAGAACGTTCTTTGTAAATTAACTTTGAGAAAAAATCGAAACGGCATATAGAATTAAAGTGATATTTTCAAAAGTGAATAAACTTTTAGATGACTGACGCACTTGCTGCAAGTCATTTTCCTCTTTAATGTAACTGTTTTAATGTTGTGATTAGTCATACAGAGATCCACACAAACCATAGTTGCATACGCCTCCCCATATGTGCTCTCTGACATTTTGCATGGTAAACAAAAAAAAAAGAAAACCCTGAAAATGACTATTGACTTAAATGGCATGAGCTGATATTTTAAGAGAAAGGCATAAGCATGTCAGTATGGAATAAATATTTATATATCATGTGCACATGTGATCGTGCTGCAGCGAAACACAAGAAAATGTGTTTTTCCTTTCGTACTACAATCTCAGCTGCAAGCAAAAGACTTTTATGTGCACGGCCTTTGAAATCAAATCATGTGTGTGTGTGTGTGCTGGACACATTAGATGTAGTAAAAAAAATATAAGAAGGTTCACTTTCCCACCACAGACTATCATTTCTCTGATGCAAACTTTGGCTTGCATCTGCCATCTGACAGTCAGTCTTACCGCACTGACCAAAGCTTCAGGAGATACTACGTCCTATGATTCAAACCTATGATCTTCTGGTGATTTACCTCGCTTCTGCTTGTTTAACAGCTCGTAAAGAATGAGCAATAATTCTCAGGCATCAGCTCTCAAGCACATTCGGTGTTTCTTTGCTCCACTACTATAAGGCCATGCTTTGTTGGGCTGGTTTTTGGGGTCTTAGTTAGATCACACATAGAAAGACTGGATCAAAATAATGACAGCACGACTAGGCAGAATATATGTAATTATTGACTAATTACCTTAAACACACACACACACGCGCGCTACAAATGAGCCTCTATTCAAGTAACAAAAAAAAAAAGAGTGAGCAAAGAGACAAATAATTTAACTGAGCCTTGAAGACATAAATTATGTCAAATCTATTGTGTTTTTCTGTTCTTCTTGAACCATTTCAATCCAAAAAACATATGCTGTCTATCCGCTCTGGACATGGAATTCATATTTAGATGTATCAGATTTAAACTAGTATAACGAGAAGATGGGAATTCCAACAAAACAGTTGGGCCACATTTTTTTGCAAAGAAAAGTGATACTGGTAGCTAATAGCTTCCAAGTCTTAAGTTGTGCTATTTATCAGGCATTTCAAGTTAGCCTGTCAAAAATGAGGAGATGTGAACCAACTTGTAATTACTGAACAGCATGTTTGCTTAATGAGTGTTTTGGCCTCTTCTTATCTAGTCACATGTCTTTAAAGCATGTCAAGCTGAAGTGGAGCAGGTCTGATTCCTCTCATCCGTGGATCCTCAAGCCTTTCTGTTTTCCTCGAGCCTTTCTCACACACATATTTTCTTATAACAGAAATATATTAATCAGAATGAACACGTTTGTGTTTGGATTTGAGGCTTTTTAGGCAGTTTATAAAGACAGCTTGCTCTTCTTTGAGTTTTATCGATGCTGTCAATATGCATAAAAAAATAATTATGGTTGCTAAGTTTAATTTAATGTTCTCATCAGCAAAGACACACAGGGTTACCAATATGTAAAGTATAACACAGAACTGCTCCACGGTCTCTCACACACATACGCGTGCACACGGGCACAGAATCTGTTTGCAGAGCGCTGTATCTCCCCATCAGTCTGTCTGTCTGTTTGGCTGAGCGCACAGATCTGGTGTTCTGACCACAGACAGCACCTCGAAAGAGGTGTTCGTCAGTCAAAAAGTGTGGAAACAATAAGACACCAACGAAAGGGTGTTGTGTAGGCTTTCACAGCAGTGCAAAAGAGGTCTAAAAGTAGGCAGCATAAGACTAATTCATCAGCCCTTTTCAAGGAGGGCAAAGAAAAGGTCAGATGTAATTAATAGGAATGGAAAGCTGATATTTAGACTTTCCTGTTACCCCCGTTATGACTGACTTAAATGATTGAAGTGCCAGATGTTGGAGGTTTTGGTCTGACCATGTCACACTGGGTGATGATCTGCTGTGTTTAGACTGCTGAGTCCAGGATTCACCTTTATTTTTGTGAAGGCTCATTTACAGGCTCATTTCTCTCTCTCTCTCTTTCTCTCTCTTTTCCTTTTATTGATTCTTTTTATAGAAATGTTAAAGGTACAGTAGAACCGGAAGAGTTATTCTTACCATAATGAGGACAGATACATCGACCGACAGGGTGACAGATAACTTCTTTTTAGCTTTGTCCTGTAAGCATTGCTATCCCTTCTCCATTGACTTTTTCACATCTGTTTTCCATACTATTTCTGATTCAGTGTGTTTTGTGTGTGTGTGTGTCCTAAATTTCTAAATTCTAATTAGTGCAATGTTGTTTGAAAGGTGCCATATGTTGCAATTGAGTTACATTACTTCAGTGAAAATGAGACCAAAATCTTTGAATTCTCCCTCTGCTCCCAGCATCATTTACTCACAGTGTTTTGCAATGCGGGGATTTTATAAAGCTATATATTATTAAAGAAAGGCCAATATCACCTGTTTGTGCAAAACAGGAATATGTGCACTGTAAATGCCTTTTATTGGCGCCAGGTTTTCTTTTCCCAAGTCCCCAGATTTTATTCTCACACAGGAAGCCTTGACTAGTTTGCTCCCACCAGATGAGAAAGGAGACTGGTATTCTGAGTATTTGGCATTCAGTATTCAGTTGCAAGAATAAAATGTCGGTATTTGGAGGTATTTGAATTAATAGAGGACAGGAGATGGATAAAGAGGATGAGAGTGAGAACAATAGAGTGTGTATCTTTAGAGTGGTCTGCCTAGAGGTGGAGAAAGAGGCAGACAGTCTGTGTTTGTCATTAAATGAGAATTTTCAATGGCGAAAACAGATGAGCCCTTCTTATCTGACGATTCCTGACAGCTGTGACCAGACACAAGGGGTGCATGAGTGTGTTTTTGCGTGCATTTGTGCCTGACGAGTCTCTGCATGTCCTTCTATGTGTGGTTTTGATGATGAAAAGGTGACAATTTATTTTCTCTCCTGGACCACCCATACAAGTACCAGTGTGCTCAATGATTTCTGAGAGCTGAGAATGCCATTAAAAGCCTCTTTACATTGCTTAGTTTTCAATGTTTTAATCTCTACAATAATGAGGTCATTTCACTTAATTTACCTGGATTCAAAATTTTTTCTCACTGTCTTGTTTTGCTGTTAGGCAGCCGAGCTGGCATGACACTGTTTCTTTATGACATCAATGGCTCGGTCACTCACTACACTACAATATATCAATGTCACACCTGCTGTTTGCTGGCCTAGCTTTGACTCCATTGATGGCTAAGTACATGAAACCCATTTAGAATAACAGTTCAAAAAGAAATGAGAAAAGACAGAAGGATAAACATTAGAAAGTATTAGGAAGGAAGAGGAAATCCTTTATGTGACTGTTGATAGTGATGAGGCTGTCAGGAAAAGAGGACAGAGGGAAAGAAAAGTATCCATAATTTAGAGGTAAACATTTGGCTACACTCACACCTATCGTGACAAAGAAGATTCATATAATGACACACTGTTTGAAGCAAGTTCAGATGCATATTATTATAGCGTGTTTCACCTTGTACTTCTTAGGTTTCATTTGTTTTCACAATTCCTTGTTTGCCACAATGATTCATATCCCAAATCTCTGCCTCTTAACAGTGCAACATTCTTTTCAAGGTCTCAGGCTTTTCATATTACAGGCCACTCGTAAGCTGGTGCAACAGATTGCAAAATAATGCAAATTATGGCTGAGGACAAATGCAAAAAGCAATCATGGAAGAATTTAAAATGCTCGTAAAATATTAATTTTGACCTCCTTTCAAAACATTCTGAAGTTTGAAGTGGTGATAATGTATTACTATGAGATGTCATTAAATACATCCCTTGTCCTCTTTATTTATTACCTTGCTAGTACTGGGTCGAACCCCCTTTTGTATTCAGCACTTCTATGATTCTTCACGGCATTGATTCAGCAAGGTACTAGAAACATTCAAAGATTTTGATCCATATTGACATGATAGCACCCCACTTGCAGCAGATGTGTCAGCTGTATATCCAAAGTGAATCTCCCATTACATCACATCCCAAAGATGCTCTACTGGATTGGGATGTGATGACTGTGGGGGCCATTTGAGTACGATGGCCTCCACATGTTCAGGAAAGCAGCATAATAAAAAGATGGATATGGTCGGCAACAATACTCAGGTAGTGGTGTTTTCAAATCTTCTATTGTTTAATGGGCCCAGTTTCCTGTTCTTAGCTAACAGGAGTGGCACCTAGTGTGGTCTTCTGCTGCTGTACTCCACCTGCTTCAACGTTTGACATGTTATGCATTCAGGGATGCTCTTCTGCACACCTTGATTATAACAAGTGGTCATTTAAGGTCCTGTTCCCTTCCTATCAGCTTGATGCAACTTGGCCATTTCACTCTGACCTATGGCATCAACAAGGCATTTCCACGCACAAAACTGCCATTCATTTTCTCTTTTTTTCGGCCATTCTTTCTGAATCTTTGAGATGGTTGAGAGGGAAAATTCCAGTAGATCAGCAGTTTCTAAAAAACTCAGACCGGTCCATATGGCACCAACAACCATACCACATTCAAAGCCACTTAACTCACTATTCTGGTCTTCAGTTTGGACTTCAGCAGGTCATCCTGACCATGTCTGCGTGCCTAAATGCACTGAGTTGCTGCTATGTGATTGGCTGATTATATATTTGTGTTAGCAAGCAGTTGAATAGGTCTACGTGATAAAGTATATTTACTACTGCACTGTAATTTTGTTTATGGAAGCTGAAAAGTTTGCACTGTGTTAAAAAAAATCTAAAAAGTTGAAAGTAATGCTTAACAAATTAATTAAGCTCTTACTATTTCTGCAAGACCGTTTAGCTCCATGAGCAGTTTAACCTGTGGAAAAGATGAGTAAGCTGCCAGGACTTGGTTTTTAGAGCAAAAGAGAGGGGTTCAGTTTACGTCTTTAAAAAATGGATAACTGCACTCTCAAAAAATTGTGTGTAATAAGTGCAGATTCAGCAAACACGTGTAAGAACTAACTTGGAGGATGTGGAAAATTAATAATATCTACAGTTGTTTAAGTAATTTTGGTCTTTTGCTAATTTGATCTTCTTTTCCATGAAGTAGTATCAGAACTGCTTATTGCATAGGTGATATACAGCAAGAATACAGTTTAGAGAACACTTCTTTATAGCCCAACCCTAAGAGTCAGAGAAGCTACAGAAATAAAGCTATCTAATATGTGATCTGCAACTAACATCAATACAAACAGTGTATTAAAAAACAATATATATTTCACATGTAAGATTACATTTTTATCATAAACCACTTCCATGCCTCAGTTGAAAAACAATGATTGGCCCTTGTGTTATTGTCAGACAGTATGTTTTCAGTACTATGTGGCCAGAGGGCAGAATCACTTGAGTCATTCGCCTTCAGTTTTGGTTGAACTGGACAATCACAGGAACTTTAGACCTCCACTTCAAAGACTGGAATGACACAGCACTTCATTAATTGTTCCACAGTAACTCTTTTGCTCCTAGCTCACACTCAGGGGCAGTCAGCAAGACAAAAAGGTTTCCCTGAGCAATACACTTATTGCTTATGGCAAGGCACCTCCTGCCCTGACCTACTTTTTTTTTTTTAAACGTAAGTCATAAAATTTCCAGAACTGAACTGGAATTTAGGAGCATGTGGAAGACAAGCAGTGTCTGAGGCTGATGCTGAGTTTGCTGTCCCCGTATGATGAGAGCAGTGTGGTAAAATTATGAACATGTGAACAAGTCATTTGAAAGTGCTGAGAGGGTATGTGAAAAAAATCAGTTGTATTCATCTAGTGGACTTGGTAAGAATATGAGTCAGATTTGTTTGCTGTATTTTGGTTCCACAGCTGGTTCACCAGCAATGGTTGGTGAAAAGTGGTTTGAGTATATAGTCCGAGTATTCAATAAGGTCACACTTAATTAGTCTTGATTACCTCATTTTGTCTTGTAAATGGGCACTGTGAAAAAAATTTTGTTTTCTATGTGTTATGTTTACACGAGGTGTTCAAAAAACATTTAGTGTAGTTAAACTATCAATGTGACAGGTACTCGTGTGAGGTTTGAGGTAAAAATATAATGATGCTGCTTATTAGCTTGCTATTACAAATTGGAACCGGAGCCAGAGGGGTCATCTCAGCTACCAGCTTCTGCTGTTGCCCCAAGCGTCCTCCAGTAAGTGGGAAAAATGCTGGAGTTTCCTCACACACAGTTCACTCGTGTTCAGGCAGCTCCCTTTCACCTATTCATCCAATGAATACAAACAAACAATAGAGTTTTTTATTCTAATTTTTTGGAAAAATCAAACTTGTCTTTAATAAAGGTTAAAGCTCAGAAATGGCTGATCATAAAATGTTTAAGCTCTGACAGGGGAGGAATTTGGTTGCAGATGTTGGTGTGGAGTTCTGGATTCGTCCTTAGGAGATGGGCTGGGAGGAAAAGGCCCTCTGCCGTGCTTTGTTCAATGGTCTCAGTGAGTATATGCGGGATGAACTAGCTCAAATAGAACTGCCATCTTCATTAAACTCTCTAGTCTCCCTGTGTGTCAGAGTTGACCACATTCAAGAACATCACCAAGCAGGCCTGGGTTCGACACACATCTGGTTCACTGGAGAAAGTGGAAGGAAATGCAACCTGTCCTGAATCCTTGCAACTTGGCAACTCAAACCTCGCTCACACTGAACTGCAAGGGAGATCATCAATAGATGAGGGCTGGCTTTGTGGCAAACATGAAAATTATGCTTGTAACTGCCCTGAGTGGCCAAAAGACACTGCCTGGCAATAAAAGTGGGGGTACTGACAGGCAAAACAGACCTTACTCCAGCTCCACTCAGGCTATTGATTAATGACATTCAAAGCACCCAGGCAGGCTCACTCACTATTCCGGCCTTGGTGGACTCTGGTGCAGAACAGAATTTCCTAGACCATAGAATTGCGACCCAACTTAACATCACACTGGAGAAACTGCAACCTGCCCTTCAGATCACCTTCCTGAATAGAAGCATCCTGACTCGGGTCACTCTCTGGCAATCACAGTGGATTTTTTTAATCTATTCATCTGTGATGTCCCTGGTACACCATTGGTTTTCCCTGGCATAAAATTCATAACTCCTCTATTGACTAGTATCGCCAGAGACTAAACTAGACTGGGAGTACCCACTGCCATGAAATGTGTTTGCAATCTACTTTTGTTTCCAATGAGTCTCCGTCTCAGATTGTGGACAAACCCTCAGAACGTTCTGTCATTCCACGGGATTATCATCAAGAGGTATTCCAGAAGGACCTTGCTCTCCCCATTCTTCTGCATCATGCCTACGACTGTGAAGTGGAGCTGCTGCCTGGAGCCACCTTACCAGCAAGTTGCCTGGACAGTCTCTCCAAGCCGGAATGGGAGACTATACATTCAAGATTCATTAGCCACAGGAGTAATCCGTCCCCCATCATCTCCTCTAGGACAGGACCCTCAGGCCTTGCATCAACTTCAGAGGTATGAATTATATCACCATTAAGGACAAGTATCCTCTGCTGTTACTTTTGTCTGTAGTTGAGTTACTACAGGGGGCATTCATCTTAAACAAAGCTAGACTGCCGAAATGCTTATCATCAGTACAGATAAAAGAAGGCAAGGAGTGGAAAATGGCTTTTAACACTCATCTAGGCCATTTTGATTACCTCGCCTTTTGGTCTCACCAACAGCCCAGCCATTTTCCAAGCTCTGGTTAGTGATGTCTTCCGAGATTTTCTAAACCCATTTGTTTTGGTCCATTTAGATGACATTTCCATCTTTCCTCTGAACATAAGCATGTCTGCCAAGTGATGCTAAGCCTTCTAGAGAACAAGCTATTTGTGATCGGTGAGAAATATAAATTTCTTGTTGCCACCGCTTCCTTCCTTGGCTACATCACCTACAGTGAGAAGGGTCAAGTGAGGGCAGACCCAACCAAGATCCAGGCAGTGGTCAACAGCTGCTCGCCTCTGTTCCTGTGCTCATCCAGCCCCATACCAACTAACAGTTCTCTGTTGAAGGTGACGACTTGGATTCTGGGGTAGGTGCTGTTCTCTTGCAGCGATGTAATGGGCAAACTGCATCCTTGTGCCTTCTTCTCCCATTGACTGTCCTCTGCAGAACGGAACTACAACATTAGCGACCAGAAACTCCTTGCTGTAAAAATGTCCTTGGAGGAATGGAGGCACCGGCTTGAGGAGGCCAGCTATTTGTCATCCGTACTGACCAAAAAAATCTGTCCTACCTGTGATCACCCAAGAGAGTAAATTCATGACAAGCCAGGTCTGTCCTTTGCTTCTCCCACTACAATTTCACTATCACCTACAGTACCACCCAGGGTCCCAGAACATCAAGCCAGATGCCTTCTCCCATCAGTTCTCCATCATCTTAGGAATCTGCATCCATCCTTCCCTGCTCTTATGTTGTTGGTGGTTATCCTTGGAGATTGATTCCCTGGTTCAGACCACTCTGCAAGCAGAACATGATCCCAGAGGGGGATCAAACACGCTCTATGTTCTGTATGATGCTGTGCGACCACAGTTAATTCACTGGGTGCATACTGCCAAATTTCTCTGCCATCCAGGTCAAAACCATCTCCCTCTTCAAAAGATCATTCTGGTGCCCATGCCTAGCCAAAGATATACAGGAGTATGTCACTGTCTGTCCGATATACACCTAGAACAAGACCTGAACCACTTCTTCTGCTGGTTTCCTCTGCTTGTTACCTGTACTTGAGCCGCTGTGGTCCTTTGTTACCAGTATGTCCCTGTCGGAAGATAACATGGCCATCCTAAATGTTGTTGATCTTTTTTCCAAAGCAGCACACTTTATGGCCCTTCCAAAGCTTCCTTCCACCCTGGAAATGGCCAAGCTCCTCAGGGCCAGATAGGATCCAAACGAGACTACTCAGTAACTGTGCTCAACAATTTGCAAATGTTTTTTGCAAATATTTTCAGTCTGTTAGGCCACCATACCTACATGTCTCAAATTAACTACAACCTTCCCTGTACCCAAAAAACCCATCTGAGCATCTTAAATGACTACAGACCAGTGGTACTCCTTTCCATTGTCACCAAATGCGTTGAGCCACCATCCCACCTAATCTTGATCAGCACCAGTATGCTTACAGAACAAACAGATCCACAGACGATGCTATCACCACAACCCAACAAACACTAACTCACCTTGGCCAAAAAGGGGCATATCGTTAGCCCAATAGCATAATTGCATAAGTCATATTTTGGCCAAAATTGAGATAGCTATCTAAATGAATCTACACTGTTAGCAGAGTAGAATTAGGTAGGAATCTCAAAATATGCCAAAATACGACTTAGGCAATTATGCTATTAGGCTGACAATATGTGAGAATGCTTTTAATTTATTACAGCTCTGTGTTCAAGGTTATTGTCCCCAGCAGACTGATCACCAAACTTCTTAACCTGGGTCTCAGTCACTTTCTGCCTGTATTTGGATTAAAGACTTCCTATTAAACTGTCCCCAGACAGTAAGATTTGGAACAGACCTATCCTCCAGTCTGCCCCTCAGTACCGGTGCACCCCAAAGTTATTCTGAGCCCTTTGCGCTACTCCTTCTATGCATCTGACTGAACTGCCACATTCTCTTCAAATGCAGTAATCAAATTTGCAGATGACAATAGTAATGGGTCTAATTTCTAACAGCAGTGAGACAGCCTACAGGGGTGAAATCTGAAAATTGACAGACTGGTCTAAACATCAAAAGACAATAAATCATTATTGACTGAAAGAGGTCCTGTCTCCACTAGTATTCAAATGAGAGGAATTAGAGAGGGTCTCCTGCTTTAAGTTTTTTGGGGACTTACGTCTCAGAGGAC
>VUQJ01028411.1:15572-30905 GCA_015108635.1 Andinoacara biseriatus | reverse complement strand
TCTCATCACCTCTTCCCACTGCTCCCATTGGGAAAACACTACAGAGCCTTCAGAGCCTGCACCACCAGGCTGAAAAACAGCATTTTGTAAAAAGCAATCATAGACTGTATACTGTATACAGTTACATGTGGGTAGTATTGACACCCACGTACGTCAATCAGAGGTCAATAAAGTTAATATTGAATCAGTGTATAACTTTGACAAAAGAACGTCGGACTCTGCAGTTTTCTCTGGACCCCTCCCCAATCAGACAAAGAGTACCATGTTTGTTCGTATGAACGTATGTTCTCCTTTTATGCCTAGTGGTCACTACAGTGGACAGTTATTCAAAAGCTTTTCTCTTGTATATGCATGTGTTTTGTTGTTATTGTCATGGTCCTGAGTCATGTGCCAAGTGTTTTGGGTTTAGTTCTTTTAGGTTTTGTTTTCACTGAGTTCTCTGTTATGTTCCCAGTTTGTTTTTCATTTTGTTATTCATATTAGTTCCTGTCTTATTATTAGTTATTGTTATTTACATATTGATTTTCTAGTTCCCTTCATTCCTGTCTCCCCTGCGTCTCTGTGTTATAGTGTCTGTCCTAACCCTCTGTCAAGTCTCTGGTCTTATGTGTTTTTGTTATTTTGTTTACTTCCTGTGCCATGTATCAAGTCTGTGTTTCTGTCTCAGTCTAGTTGTTTCCTGTTTTACTCAATCTCTTGTCCCATGTGCTTTGTGTTTAGTTTTGCTTCCCCTTGTCTCGTCTGAGTGATTACGTTCAGCTGTGCCCCTCACCTGTTGCTTTTTCCCTGATTACCTTGTGTGTGTATTTAAGTCCTCAGTCTGTATCTGTTCCTTGTCAAGTCGTGTCATGTGTACCATGCTGTGTGTCACCTTGCCCTTTAGTTTTGTTTCATTCTGGCACCTGTCCAGCCATGTTTATTTGTATTCAATGTTCTGGTCATTCCTTAATAAACCACCGTTTAAGTTTAGTTCAGTGTTTTGAGTTCTGCATTCTGGGGTCCTACTTTACCTGCTACACAGGTCCTCTTGACAGGTATAGTATATCAGCCAACACGGTTGATGCTTTGGCCAGTCATGGGAAATTGATTTTATATTTATTTGTTATTTGAATGTAATTAACGGGATCGGGTTTAGTCAATACTAGCAGTAGTCACAGCGGATCTGAGGATGCAATACTTTTCTATTATTGGTTTGTTAAATACATCTTTCTTTTTCATGGCTAATTATGAATTTAAACAGTCAGGAAAAAAAAGCCCTGATGAGGTTCTCATAATACATCAAGGGTTAAATTGCTGTCTGAGTGGTGTCCAAATAACAATGTGGGTTTTATAGATAATTAGAAAACTTTCTGGGGAAAACTGGTCTAAGACTAAGTCCCTGTAATTAAATAATTTAATAATTGATCAACACATTGATTTATTCTAACTTACAGAAACCTGGTTACAGCAAGATGAATATGTTAGTTTAAATTAATCAATGCCCACAATCACACACAATTGTCCTTGTCCTTGTCCAAGTCCTTGAAGTACAGGACAAGAAGGAGGAGTAGCAGCAATCTTCTATTCCAGCTTATTAATTATGCCCAATGGAGATGTTTGGAAGACAAGAACACACACAGGGACTCAATATAACTATCTATAATTAATGTCAGGACTTACAAACTGTAACATACAAGGAATCAAAACCATATGAAAACTGGGAAACAGAAGGATCTCAAATGAAAACAGAACCTAAAAGAACAAAACACAAAATGCTGGGCAAACGGCCCAGGACCGTGACAATCCACGTAGATGCTGAAAACAATAGCACAGAAAACAATGGCACAGAAAGATTTAACAGTATTCCCTGAAAATCCTTTGAAAACAAAGTGGAGATGTTTGGCCATAATGCACAGTGGTGCATTTGGCAACACCCAAACACAGCCTATCAGCACAAATACCTCATACCAACTGTCAGCATGGCAGAGGAAAGTGGAATCGGAGGGTAATTATTTGGGTTTTAAATAAAGCCACAGCACTTGGGCACCTTGCAGTCACTAGGTCAACCATGAACTCATCTGTATACCAAAGTATGTTAGAACCAAATGTCAGGACATCTGAACTAAATCTTGGTCTAAAATGTGTCATGCAATGGGATACTGATCCCAAGAACAGCACCAAATCTACAACAGAATGGCTGAAAAAGAAAAGACTCAAGGCATTGCAATGGCCAAAGTCCAGACCCTAGCCTAACTGGGTGGTGATGCAACCCTAAGAGAGCTGTGCATAAACAAATGCCTGCAAACCTCAATCTCATTGCTGTAAAGATGAGTTGGCCAAATTCCTTGACAGCATGTGAGAGACTGATTAGGTCATACATTACAAATTATTGCTGCTAAAGTTGGTTCTACCAGCTACTAAATTGTGTACTTAGTTTGGGGTGTACTTAGTTTTTCACAGGACTGCAGAGTATCATCTGAAGACTTTCTTTTTTCACATGACTCTATATGGAGAGATAATTCTAAAAAGCTATAATTATATAGTAAAACAGTTCTGAAACATACTAAGGGGGAGACTGATATGGTCTCTTCTCTGGTTGTTGTTAAAACCCTGGCAGCTGACTTGCGCGTAATCTGAAGACAGTTAATATATTTTTGTCTGGGGGGCAGATACCTGATGCTGCCTGAGGCATTTAAAGTGTTTTTTCTGCCTTTCAAAAACTTATTTTACTTTCTAAATCTGTAAAATGATAAAACCATCAGAATAAGAATACTTTATTGATCCAAGAGGGAAATTTTTGTTACAGCAGCATCCTGAAAGTGTTCCTTCTCCTGACTAAATTCTTAATTGAAGTCAGCAGCACCCTGTCCCCATTGTGTACAGTGTGAATAAACAACTGCTTTCCCGTACAGAGTCACCTGACGGTTTTCAAGAATTGCTCCATGGCCAACAGTCCTGTTCCATGGACTCACTGACCTACTTCCACACTTGAGTTTTTGCTTCCGCTACATCCAGAGCCACACTGCTTTGAATCACACAGGCTAACCAAGCCAGATTCCTTCTTTGGATTGATGGCGCTCTTCACCACCATCATCTTCTTCATCATCATCCACCAGCCACCTTGTCCCCAACCGTCCTTGGAATGTTGCTAAAATTCTGCTGGAGGTGACAATTGAAGATCTTGTGATCTTCTGTCAGATGAACCCAGCACACCCTAAATGTTTGGGCGCACCATGTCTATCCAGCATCCTCCCCCACCACCAATCCACCAACAGGTGGTGATCAGTTGACAGCTCAGCTCCTCTCTTCACCTGAGTTTCCAAGGACATGTAGCCACAGATGTGATAAAACAATTACAAAATGAATCATCAATTCCAAAGCCCAGTAACAAAACACCACACAGGTTCAGCTCGAGTGACCAGTTCTTCCAAACACGCCCCTCCAGAGCTCATTGTCAGACCCATAGGAGTGTTGAAGTCTCCCAGCAGGACAGTCCCTACATGGGGCAACCTCCACCAACCCATCAAATTACTCTAAGAAGGCTGATTATTCTGAAGCTGTCTTTAGGCACATAAGGGCAAACTGGTGGATAAAAGTATATGCACTCCTGCCTGCCATATCTAATCATAGGGAACTCCAGATTGGAAGCGAGTCCAGCCCCTCTCCAGGAACTATATCTAGCCGGTATCACTCAACCTTAGACACTAACTCAGGCTCCTTCCCTACCAGAGAGATTCCATGACCCAAGAGCTAGTTTCACCAGAGGCCTCCACCCTTGACCGCTGCTTGATACACATTGCACCTGACCATACTGCACTTCCTCTGGGTGGTGAGCCCACAGGAGGGTGGATCCATGTTGCATCTTTTGCACTGCAGCCAACTGAGCCCCAAGGGCTAAGGCCCAACCACCACATGCTCTCTCTTGAGCACCTTCCTCAGGTCTGGCTTGAGGGTCAGGCTACAGTAACCTTATGACAAACTGATCCATTGTTTGTTTTTCCTTCATAGGGGATTCCTGTATCACTCTTCATCTGGCTCCTCAATTAAGACTTGGGAGACCCTAGCAGGGGCAAAACCCCCAGACAACATGGATAATGGGATCACTGGGACACACAAATCCCTCCACTGTAATAAGCAATTCACGAACACTTGCCAGATGTTAATTCTGGAATTCTGTTTTTCAGATTTCAACAGTGTTAATGTTGCTCTGAAGTTATGATGGTTCAAAATTGCTGAAAAAAAATCAAGCAAATTATATAAGTACCACATCTTTACCTAACCCTATGCACAACAGCATGTAAAATATTTATAGTATAAAGATAAAAATTTATATTGCTTCCTTAAATATACTGTCATCATGCAAAAAAAAAACTTAGTCTGTACTCACTTATTTTTGATTGAACGACCCAGATAATGATAATAAATAATTTCAGTTATATAGCATTTCCAATTTGCTTCATATTTTTTAAAATTTGGCTGCTTGGCTTGTTTAGTAGGTATTTGCAGACAAACATGAAAAACCGCAGGCAATCTGTTAGCAACCAAAGCAATCACTAGGAGGTTTTTGGTGCACCATCTTCTTTGAATCCAATTTTACCCAGCCAGCAACTTCCAGGAACCACTGCCAGCCAGTTGATGGAATACATATTTTTCCCTAGCAACTGATGGTTGCATCATGTCCAAAATGGCACACAACTCTCAAGCAAAGTTCGCATGACGTCACGTGAAAAACCTCAATAGAAATGGGAAAGTGAACCTACTGCTCACTTGACTTCTGATTTCAGGAAAGTTCACAGATTAATACCTTGAATTGTCCTGATGAGTTCAGGGTTTTGATATCGAATTTCAATTTCCAATAGAATCAAAAGGAACAACAAAATGTTTTATACTTGGGCCTACCTTGTGACTGATGAGTAGCTATTATATTAGTATGCAGTGGTTCTCACCTAGATTCTTCTGTGCTTAACACATCCATCTTAAAAATTATGAGCTAATATGGTCACCTTGAGGACAGAGCTAGGATATTATATAAAGCTTGAGAGGAGTTTGGGGGATTATTTCCGCTTTAAGCAGTGTCTGAACACTGACTCACAACCTGCATATCTACACCAATATGATATGATCTATTGTGTGCTGCCTGAGAAGCAAAACCTGGGACAAATGAAGCTCCAGTACTTTAAATACTTTGAATACATAGGAGCATATGATCAACACAAAGCTCTTTTTAATTAAATAAAACTGAATCTACAATGGAAAGGAACAAAAGGGATTTTGAGCCCAACATGAGCTCCCAAAACCTTGGTGGAATTACTCTCTGCCTAGTTTACCATTTGAACAGAACCATTTGAGAATAGATTCTAAAATTTAGTGTGGATGAAGTCAAAGTAATGATTGTAAATGTAATTTGTGAAAACACTGCATGAGTCTCCCTGAAGATGCTACAAAAACAGTGAACAAGCTGAACTTCACACCATGAAACTTTATCTCCGAATGCTCACTTTCCCAGATGGAGGTTCCCCCTTTACAAATCGATCCTTCCACCATGAGTCCTGTGTGCTCTCGTGCTCAGTGAGACAACCTGAGTTAAGGGAATGTTGAACTGAGTGCTGTGATGTGGTTATGAGCCATGGGCCAGGGCAGATTACATCTTTCCTTTCATGGTCTATCAAATGGCCTTTTATAGAGCCAAGCTTTCTTTTCTTAAAACCTAACATTCATTGTAAAAAGCTTTGTAAAAATGCTTTTCCATAAGATTGATGGATGTGTCTAGTTTGGTGTTGTTTAGTAATCTTTTATATGTCCTCTGACTATTACACCATCATCTCTGATGGAAACTGGGGAACATTTTAGATATATTGATGTTGGCATGGAAGGCCAGTTTTACTGTGACTAGCTTCTGTAGGTCTCTTGTGCAAGTGCAGAGCATAATATGTCTCACAAACTTATAGCCTGAGAAGTATTTCTTGTCAAATTAACTTTTTAATCATGTGTTTCTATAAAGCAAAGCAAATGCTTTGTTTACTTTATGAGTCATAATCAAATCTCTGATCTATATTGTTCCAGACTGTAATATTTCTGTCTAAAGCATCCTCTCTGTTTTTGAGAGCCATGAATAACTGCATGTTCCTGTAAGAGTGCTGTTATGGGACATTTGCACATTTGTGAGGCCTGAGGTATCCTAGTGAGGAAAGTTATAGTCTGTCCTGCTTATTGCAACAGACAGTAAGAGACATAGTGTAAACAACACATGTGCACGGGCCACTTCTGAATGCAGTGTTCCAGCAGCAGTTTTTTCTTTCTCTCTTTCACAGGGATGTGGCAATCAGATTTTTGTCTTAACTGGGATCCACATCTGTTTGTAACATCCCTAAATAAAGTTTGTACTGTCTTTATAATATCCTAGCGCTGGTAATACTCCAGGAATTTGTGTGGACTGGCTCCATGTCATCTGCACTCAAAGGTAAAAAGAGCCAAGGCTAAATTGGCAAATAGCCTCGTGGTACCATGAGAAATTATATACCATGACAAATTACAGGTTGTTGGCATTGTAGGAGCAAAATTATTAAATCTGCTGGCCTCTGTGAGCCTTGGGGCTGGAATTTAATAATGTATTGCCTGATGTATTTCAGAGAGTCCGGTGGTGCAGACGTCTGCTGACTGAAAAGAGTTGAATTGCTTTCTGTCCTTCTGTGACGTTTGCGTTATAAATGTAGTATGTGTGTTCTATAAAAGTGTTTTAAATAGGTTTGTGAGGTTTCACCTTACAGTCTGTTTCTGTGTTATGGGATGTTCTACATGAGTCAAAAGGATGCATGCCTAACTTAAAGCACGTGTATTTTAATTTTTTTGCTTTGTAACTAAGTTTATGGGGAAAATAATCTGTGCTTGAAGATTATTAGATATATTTGACTTCAAGATTAATGCACATTCAAGCATTTCCATGTGACAGCAAGAAGTGGCTATACCCAGACTTTTTTAAAACACAGGTACAATATGTTGATTATTGTAAGCAAAGAGGGAAAAAGTTGAAAAACAAATCCGTGTGCTTTCTCAAAGCAAGGATATCACACTTGTCAGCACCTAACCTCCTAAACCGGGGATCCTCAAGTCCAGGCCTCGAGGGCCGATGTCCTGTAGCTTTTAGATGTGTCCCGGATCCAACACATCTGAATCAAACAGCTGAATTACCTCCTCAGTATGCAGTCAGATTCTCCAGAGTCCTGTTAATGACTTCTAGGTTTGTTGGATCAGGGACACATCTATAACCTGCAGGACACCGGCCCTCGAGGCCTGGACTTGAGGATCCCTGCCCTAAGCCCAAATAAATCCTCTCCACTCCCAAATTCTGGTGATAGTCTCTGATAAATCCCGCTCTGTGGTGAGCGGTGTCATCTTGGATGATGGAGTTTGGTGCCTAGATTGTGGAGATATATCTGGTGAACAGAATCTCATCTCTAGCCCTCTGCATTGAGATTTGTCATGAACTGGATGGAGGAAGAACTCACTTGTGGGACACAAAAATTGTGAGGGTAGATGCAAATTGGGAGAAAGCAAGGACAGTTTTCCTCTGGAGTCTCCTCGGGTACTGTGTCAGAGGATCTGTGGGCACATAAATATTTATGTTAATATGTATGTAATATATGTTAAAACTTCTCCTGGAACAGGTTGGGTCTGCACAGAAACAAGGATTACAGCAGGGACTCTGAACTAGAGTACTGCACCTTGTGGATACAACAATCTGGCGGTGACTGAGGAGCTTCTCCCATCATAAATAGTCCACTCCTGATAAATCTTCATCTGCAGCAGGTGCTGCAGGTGATTTCCTACAGGTGAACAGCCAGCTACAGGGAGGACAGCTTCTGCAGCCACATGTAACCAAAATATGCCGACTCAGAATGGGGAGGGGAGCAGGATAAAAAAGGGGGAGGGGGGGGACTAGTGGCCTGCCGGGGAGTGCTCAGAGGACCGTGACAAGATTGCCTCCAATGATAACAAGCCTGATTGTCAGCACCTGATGTAACAGAAGCTCAAAACACGAGTCAATTGCAGAATAAGCTGTTAACTCTGCTGCTCAACCCAAAAATGCAGTTTCCTTATAAATCTGTCACCAATAAATAAACAGGCTTTCCAACGGTGTGAGCGCAATAATGCCAAGAAATAATTGACTAAACACAAGTTTCCTTACTTTCTAGGCAAAGATTAGATAGATGCAACAAAAGTTGGCATTTAATAATAATTCATGCTTATCCATCTTTTAATCAGTTATACCAGTTGGCTGAAGATTGATTTTATCCACTATACATAAAGTATTGTGCAAAGGTTTTACACAGCTTATGACTTGTTTTCTTAATTATGGTGAAATTCATGTTAGTCGAGTCCTCATAACCTGAAAATGCGGTGCACTGTAAAATCAACACAGAGGCAACCCATGGCAACTATATGTCTACATGTCAGATGGTGAACTCCTGCCTCCACTCTTCAGACGCTACCTCCTCTAACAGTCTGTGTGCTAAGCTGGGAACCTTGAAGAACAAGATGTATTGTGTCTGGATATAATCAAGACTGAGGACATGAAGGAAGGAATGTAGCACAGTCTGATCTCTCCTGCAGACACGTATGGAGGTGAAGGTGAGGGGTAGGGGGGCATTGACTTTACAGAGAGTGACTCAGCGTCTCAAAATCATGCTCTTGCCGTCTCATGGGTGCAATTAAATGATGTCTTTCCTCTGCAAACGCGTTGAAGAAAACATTGTAAGATTTAAGATTTTTGGAAGTTAAATAAGGCACACTTTATGAAGTAATGCCATTTCGAAATCGGACTGAATCTTGCTTTTTCTTTCCTGTCATATTGTCTGTTTCTAAGTACCATGTTGTATGATATCAGTTCTACTTATATTTATCTATCTGAAATCACAGATCATGCTTTTTCTTTTCCAAGAACTGCTTTTTACATTTCCACATCACTGGTGTCACTGATATGAATAACACTCAAAGTCAAACCACAAAAGAAGTAAACAACATCAATAACTCAAATTTCCAACTCAAAGTTCTTTGCTTCTGCATTATGATTCACAGAGTGCACGTTCATTTTATTTTTATTTTTTGGGGAAATTAACAGAGAGGCTGTTCATTAACCTGTTTTCTGTAAGTTTCCACAATTCAGACCAAAACTTGGTCCGATGACTAAACTAGCCTTTCGTCCTTTTTCCTTTCCTCGTGCAGCTTTATGTTTGGGTAAAACCAAATGATGCTTTTAGTCTGCGTCAGCTGCTGCCAGCAGTTTAATATTGTAAATCTGTAATGGTGTGAGCAGCCATCTCGTGTTATTAAATCTGATTATTGCTCTGCATGGTCATATAACAGCCAAAGAATGAGACTATTTTACCAATCCAGGTGCAGCAAAAACACTTTCCCTAACTGTGATCCTGTTTTCTGAGACCTAGATACACCCATAATCCCTGCTAAACAAATCAAAGACCAGTCTCGTGGACACTATTAAAAACAAGAATGTGGCTTCCACAGTAACTTGATTCAAATATCATCAAACCTTTATTAGATCTGCAGCAGAGTGCAGAGAAGCCTTCATCCCAAACCTCTAGCTGAGGATTTACTTCTTGAAAAGGGATCCAATATCCTACTGCTTTAACTTCAAGATTTGAGCGGCTTCTTTCCAAATAGCGTTAAGGCTATTTTCTTATTATGCACTGCTGTTGGACTTGAAACTTTGTGTGGACTGTGATACACCCTAATCAGTGCTCTCTCTCTCTCTCTCTCTCTCTCTCCCTCTCTCTCCCTGGGGGGTTTGGATTATTTTGGGAGATGGGGGTTCTATTTTAATAGGAAGTCCAGTCCTAATTTCATCTTCAGTCGGAAGCAGTGACATTTCAAAGACTGCTTGGAGGAATAATTTCTATATTATCCTTTTTTCTTTTTTTTTTTGAGAAGAGGTAAATGATGTGAATAATACAATGTCAGGATTGTAATTAGGAGACTACAAAAATCAACTTGTTATTTTCACATGAAGACTGGACACAGGCTTAACAGTAGGCCTCGCTCACTCTAAAGGTAGCAATATTCCCCCACATGCCTCTAAATGTCATGAGAGCATGTGTAGCGACTTCCTAGTAGTTTGTTTTCACCTACCTGTTGCCAATCTAGCTGCAACTTTAATTGCATGTGCCTCAGCTGAAGCACAGTTTGGAAGAAATATCTTCAGACCAAGCCAGCCTAGTTCATTTTCCCATTTCCTTTGTACTAAGCTAACTTGCTGGTAGTAGATTCAAATTTAAAGTACACACATGAGAGCAGTGGTGACGTTCTCATGTAATTAACAGTGGGGAAGCAAGGCAGGTTCAATATACCTAATTAAAATGTGACAGCATATGATGAAATGCAGGTTTGTGAGTCAGAGACTGAAACTGGGCTGAAGAGTCAGCTGTGGTTTCAGTGTCCCGTCCACTAACGATCAAAGCTGAGTCTGGATTTGTATTTGAATGGTTGCACAGTTAGAGAGGACATCACAAACAAAGAAGCTATACTGTAAATTATATAAGCTTCTTATGGGAAATGACACTGTTCTCACTTTAGGCATGCTTGAATGACAAGCTCTATTAAAATAAAGAGCAGAGAAAGCAGGGAGTAGTGTTTTAAGTTTGGCCTAAGCATTTGCTTAGCTAATGAAAACCATGTTGGCTGGAGCGCTGGTCTTCCATCCATCCTTGGCGGATGAGTTACTAGACTTTTGAGGGTGGGTGCTCGGTTGTGGACAAGATGAAGCTAATGATGGATGAGGTTTGGCTCCGCTCTGAGTCTAATATCTCATCTGAGCCAGACTTTCTCCACACCAAATTTTGCCCCAAGCAAATGGTTACACTGTCCAGTGGTCAAAGTGCTGCAATGAGAAGTCAAAGAAATTTATAGACAGTTCAGTGCTCCTGCGATCATTTTGGCCTGTTTCTCGCTGTCTGCAGCTTTGTTTATTAATCCCATCCAGCCTACTGATTCAAACTTTCCACAATACATAATTTTCATCTCTATATTTTTTTTTACTCTCCAAAAACTCAGTTCACTTAGCACTTATTTAACTTGATTCCCCACAAAAGCACAGCATTTTTTGTCACCTTTATGCATGCCAAAATCAGAGCTGTTGGTTACGACTGTTGGTTTGTTAGTGCCACCTGAAACCCGCAGACTGCCCACTTCACTGTGCAGCTTTTTGGCTGAAACCCTCTACCACCTATTACATAACCTTAGGAATCCAACCTTTTAATAAGTCATCTTTGGAAGCACTGTTGAAAATAAACACCTTTGGTCATTTTCCAATCTAACCCTGCTGTATGAGGGGGAGGCTGCACAATTCAAGCCTACCTGTAATCAGCATGGTAAATTATTTCCAGCTGTGTTTTAATGTTGGTTATTTGGGTTTAAGATGGGTATTTCCAGAGAAATGCTGTTATGGTTCACTGTTAAACATTCTCCGTTAACTTAACTTAGAGCTGTGACTTTGCTTTTATTTTTCATGTTCTGTAGTTTTATGTGGAAACAGTTAGTTAGTCATGCTTAGATAAATTAGTCTACATTATGGTCTATATACATTATAATATTTTACTTTGTCAGTGAGGTGTGATTTAAATACATCTAGCCTACACATACATTTTTTACAGTTCACAGCTAGAAGGTTGGATAGAATGGATTATGATGATAATAATCTTTTTGTTATTCTGCATAACACCAAATTATCTAAAGCTGTTTGTCCCTGCCTTTTTATAAATGCTACCATTGCCATATAACATCGCCGCCTGTTGTTTTAAACATTGCCGCAAACGTCACTGGAAAAAATTGCAGTTGCCATTTGTGAATGCTGCTTCCTGAAGTTATTGTTTACGGACCAACTTTTGAATGGACACTCATACTTCTCTAATAACCCATAATCTATTGTTCCAGCAGTGTAAGGCAGGGATTATACTCAGTCACAGTCATAAACACAGACATCTGCAGAAGCAGTACTGTTAGACTTTTTGAAGTCCTCCTGAGGAGAAAATGCAAAGTTGGTGCAATGTCTCCATGGATGAGTCTACATGGTCACTAAAAGAAACACAGATGCGTGCGAGGAGCCTCACGTTCAACATTTTTCTGATGAAATTTTGAGTTGTAATGCACCTTTAAACATCAGATGACAGTGACAAAGGAAGTCAGTTAAGAAGTGCCAAAATCTGCAGTTCCTCGAATGGCCACTTGAGGCTTGTTCCAAAGGAGACTAAAAAACTCAAAGAAAAGAGTGATGTACACTATATCGCCAAAAGTAATCCTCTTCTGCCTTCACAAGCATATGAACTTGAGTGGCATCCCATCCTTAATCCATAGGGTTTAATATGATGTCAGTCCACCCGTTGAAGCTATAACCCCTTCAACTCTTCTGGGAAGGCTTTCTACAAGGTTTAGGAGTGTTTATGGGAATTTTTTAACATTCTTACAGAAGCACATTTGTGAGGTCAGACACTGATGCTGGATGTGAAGGCCTGGCTCACAGTCTCCGCTCTAATTCATCCCAAGGGTGTTTTATCAGGCCGAGGTCAGGACTCTGCAGGCCAGTCAAGTCCTTCCACACCAAACTATGTCTGTCCACTATCTCCAGTAGTGGACAGTAATGGAGTAAAGTACTTAAGTACATTTTTTGACTATTTTTACTTTACTTGAGTATTTATTTTTTGGTGCAGCTGGTAATATTTTTAAACATTAAACTGCAAAGAGAATGAGGCAAATCCGGACTTCAGCCACATTCCATACACAGTTTAGCTCAGATTTCTTTGCATTGGCTTTCCCTTTCTTTGTATCTACGTTTGCAGAGCACCAACTCCTGACAAGAGGCAGTTCCATTGGTTCTTCCTGTTCATGACACACTTTCACAGTATTGCTATTCTGCTTTTCACTCGTGTTGCACGCTTACATGAGTCAGTTTCACAAAATTGCGATTGAGAACAAGCGGCCTCTGTTATGCATCACTCCAGTCTAGACACTACGGCACATTACTTAAAGGCAAAACTGCCAACTGCATAATTACTGGCTCAATAAAGAGATTGAGACCATTTGAATAAAAGTTGAAGGAATGCAGATTATCATTTAATGTGTGCATTTTTGTTTTTGCACACTGCCATTTGAACAAATTTGTAGATCACAGAAAGCTCAAAATTGGTGCTACTGGAAAGATCAGCTTGGTACATGGTGATTACCAAGAGTAATTATAATCTTTGATCAAAGACAGATGGTTGACCTGGACTCACAGGACCAAAGTTGTTCTATTTGGTTTTGATATCTTTCTTTGGTTAAGCTGTATATGTTCTTTATCTGCTGCTGTATAACATCACAGAGCTGACATAAGCTCTCAACTAAACCCAGAGTTAACAAAATTTGCATGCTGAAAATACTGCATTGTGGAAAAAAGTTAACCTGCAAATAATCCTCCAAATACCTGTCTGGTGTGCAGAGTGGAACGTGCAGTGAAAGAACAATAACATGCTTTGTAACTAATAATTGAGAAATTATTTTGAACTATTTGCACAGTACATAAAAGCTAATGTTCCACATTTAGCACAGTCCCCTGGAAGACGTCCAGTACTCGCTAGGCTATATTTAAGTGCTCCAATAAACTCAACGGGCCACCAAGAAAGCTTGTTTTTTTTTTGTTTTGTTTTTTTTTTTGGGGGGGGGGGGGGGGTTGTTTTTTTTTTTTTTTTTTTTTTTTTTTTTTTTTTTTGATGAGGGGGGGGGGGTTGTTTTTTGTTTTTTTTTTTCTTTGTTTTTTTATGTTTGAATATAAAACAGTGAGCTAATGTTACTGCAATCAAAGAACATTAAGGTTCTGTCTGGGTTCATTCATAATGCAACATCTGCATTAATGATGGATTTCTGGATGTGCATTTCAAACTCAAAGGGCTGCTGTTTACAATGTCTGGCTGGGTTATTTTTAGAGCAGCTGGCCAGCTGTAGTTCCAACTGATAGCCTGCACACCTCCAGCAGATTGCCTAGGCTAACTATTCTGCTCATTCATCCCTTCTGCTACAACGAGCAGTCACATTCATGTGCAGCTCTGTGCCTGTGCACAGCGCTTTTTTTGATGAGGTAGCGCGGTTTGCTGGCCGTCTGCAGCTGGGATGGCAGAAGCTCAGTCCGAACGGATGAACGTCGTACCAGTCGGCCTGGTGGTTAATATGGAATATTTGCACAGAGCGATCTGCCAAATCCATTTGCACCGGCGGAAAAAGGGAGCCCTGTAGTAGTGCAAAATAGAAAAACAGGTCATTTCGCCGTTCTTTATGGCTTCTGGCTCTGGAGATGAAGAGGGAAGCACGGGGGGCGTTTCATGGAGACTCATAGGCCCGGCCTCGGAGCTTTCCAAGAAGCGCTGCCGTCTAATGTACTCCTCTCTCGGCAGTGATTGTGATGTCTGCCTCTTCTGCGTAAAGGGGGAGTTTTTTGCGATGGATGCCCGCTGTTCACACTCCGGTAAAACAAAAAAACAAAACAAAAAAAAAAAATCATAACCGCTTAAATTTAGCTTTAGCAAGAACTGTAAAGGATGAGCGTAAAGCACGGCTGTAAATATAAAATGCAAACGCGTTTGCAGCGTTTTTCTCTGCAGCCTACTGAAAATGTCTCTGGGGGTGATTTAAGTGTAAAAATGTGAGAAACGTGAGGGATTCTCAGGGGGTGGAAATAACATCTTGCCCCCTGCTGTCTTAGTTTCAAACGGCGTTATGAAAGCGTCACATTTTCCTAGAAGGAAGACAGCAGCAGGGGTTATGAGAACAAACGATGATTAACAATATCCTGTGTGGAAATCCAGGCGGTCCTCTGTGTGAGGGGGACATTGAGGAAGCTGATGGAGTCCTGCAGGTCTTCTGTCCCTGGCATGACTATGAATTTGATCTCAGGACTGGGAGGTCGGGGACATCACTACAGGTTAGTGATGAAGTATGCCCTCATAATTTTTCCACCAAAATAGCTTCTTATAAGCAGGTGGTAAATTACTAGTGAAATCATAAAAGCTTGACCATATTTCTCCACCAAAGATTCCCAACACATTCACAATTTTTTTAAATCACTTATTTAATAAATGAACAAGTAGTAACAGTAAATGTGGGCATTTAAATATATATCAGATTTTATCTTTTATTTTACTTGTACCTGGGAGCCAGTGCGAGCACTTGCAGTGTAATAAAAATGGATCATCCTTTTATCGTAGACAGATGAAGTCTTATTGATGGACAGAGCATTAAAAATCAAAGCTCATCAGACGGAGTTAAGGTGATGTTCGGCTTTAGATCTGTCAAAGATTTTATTATTATTGTTCTGTT
>VUQJ01028406.1:93419-104173 GCA_015108635.1 Andinoacara biseriatus | reverse complement strand
CAAAATACTAACTCTAGGTTTTAAGTCTCATTTCTGCAATGCTTTTTAAAGAAAGCTGGGTCTCCCATGTTACCTCACATTTTAACTACAGCAATGCATTTGTTCTCTGAATGTTTTGAAAGGATTGCATAATGTAAATAACGAGTATCTGTTCTTGTCTTTGATGATCAGTGACCTAGCAATCTACTCTCCAGTTTAACAGCTCTGCAGTATTTTCCCACCAAACCTTTTTTTTGTTTGTTTGCTTGCTTCTGTTTTAGTCCCAGCAGACAAAGTGACATCACAGCTTCTCACGCTCTTTATCCATGCCTTCTTCCTCTGAGCTGTCCCTCTCTTCCTCCCCTACACTCATCATTTTCCCCATGTGGGTTGTGGAGGCATTGTTGATTTAATTCATAGTGTGATCTCTCCACATCCTGGACATGATGGCCCACTCTTTTTGACAGGTCACACTGAAATACTGCAATATGATTGACTGATCACAAACTGACACTATTTTCAGTATTATTGCTATTAATGTAGCACTTTTATCTTGAAATCCTGTTCATGTAGCCATTTACAAGGAGCCAAAAACACAACTCTTCTTATGACTTTAATAAAATAAAATAAAAAAATCTGAAAAAGTGCAGATTCCTTTGTGAATATGATGACCCTTGGTCTTTCTCCTCAACTTTTTTCTTTTCTGCACATTTCAAGTACATGAGCCCTTTTTTATTTCTCTAATTTTCACCTCAGTCCTCCTGCCTGTGACCTGGAAATGAACATCAGTACTCTGTGTCAAAGGGTATATAGTGGTGTCTTCTCCTCAGTCCTTGTCACAGTGTCTGTTTTTGCTCCCTGTCTTCCCTGCTTGAATTATTAGATTCGTGTATGGACTTTGTTTGGATTTTGGATTTTAAATAATAGTTTTCAGTTTATTCTGTTTTCTTAAGAGTCCACATCTGGGTTCTCCTCCTGCAATCCTTAACAGTCCAGATGTTGATTTATATGAGTGACAGCAGTTAGCTCTTTTTCTGTTGGAAAGGACTTTAGAATTAAAGGCTCATCCCAGAGTACAAGCCCATCTTCAGAGGGACTCACTTGGCTATGAGGGCCCTCCCACTGGAAAGTGTGGTGCTGTAGGATGCCATGCCTCCTGGGTGCGTTGTTCCTCAGTTCTGTCCTCCACCTATGGTCAGAGTGGGTTTTTTAAGTATGCAGTCAACGTGGCTCCCACCTGCTGCAGTGACTGCAAATGACCTGCCAGAGCCCGGTTCATCTGCCAGCCTCAAAGAGGAAGTGTGGACCTCAGCGACCCCAGTCAACCTCGTCGCTGCAGCAGTACCCTAGCCAGCCCCTCACCAGCCTTCCCACCTGAGTAGGCCAATGCTGGGCACCTGTCTGTTTCTCTGCCTAGATCAGCTGAGGCCAAGTCCAACAAGCCCATCTCTGCTTTGAGGAGGAAGATCCCTAGGCCCCAGTCTGTCCAGCATCCAGGCCTTGGACCTGGAGACTGTTTTGCATGAGCTCCCTGTGTTTATTGGGCCGGCTCCCTGGCTGATTATCCTGTACTGAGTATCCCCTAAGTATCCTGAACCTAAATAGCCCCAGACACAGCCAGATGATTCAGTGAGCCCTGAGCCAGGTGACCTCAAGTATCCAGAGCCAAAGAACCATGAGTTTTCTGAACAACCTGTGCTGGTTGAGCCTTTTGAGCTAGTTATCCCAGAGACTCTGGTTGCTGTCTGTGCCAGCTGAGGAAGGCCCCCTAAAGGGTATCTCAGCCTAGCTCCTGTGTCTGTGTATCTTGTGAACCCTGAATATCCGGAGTCTGTGTATTCTGTGAATCCTGAAATCCTGTGCAGCCCAAGCCCGAGGAGTTTTACTGTCCTGTGCCAGAGGGCCCTGTTTCACATGTGCTTGACTGCCAGCCAAGCCTCCTGATGGACTCTGTCTCCCCTGCTGGCCTCTGTCTACCCTGCTGGCCTCCTGTCCTGCCTTCAGAGGGGCTCAGTCTCCACTGTTGTCCTTCAACCCTGCTTCCTTGATGCCAATTTTTTTTTTTTTTGGTAAGGTACAGTACTTTCCATTTAAAATTATTCTGGGTACATATATGTACAAATTCCTCTATGATATGTCTGAAGAAAGGGGGTAAATAACAAGCCAGATCATCAAAACAAATTGTCTAGGGCAGACCAAACATTTCTGCCCAAGGATCCATATGATGTGATAATCCGGACACGGTCTGGACCAGTTGTTCCCAGACAATTTAAGTTGTTGGTGGTGTTTTTGCATGCACCAAGTGATATTAGTCAGTATTAAATATGTAGTTTTAAATGTGAATTATGTTAAACAAGAACACATTTTTAACTTCTTGTAATTTGTCCCTGTATTATTTTTTTAAATATTTTTTCTTGAATTTGCCATATTAACAAATAGGTTGCACACAATGAAGGTTTTCAGTTTCAAAGTCACATCCCATAGACATTATACAATGCAATAAAAAAAAGTATTTGCTTCCTACTTTATTCCTTAGTTTTTTGCATATTTGTCATACTTGAATATTCCAGATCATCAAACAAAGTTCAATATTAGATAACTAAACATCCATGCATCCGTCCTCCGTTCACCTGGGTCTGAGTCGTAGGGGCAGCAGCCCTCACTGAAGTGGTGGCCAGGAGGCATCCTATTCAGATGCCATAACCATCTCAACTGGCTCCTATTGATGTGGAGCAGGAAAGGCTCTACTTCGAGCCCCTCTCGAATGACTGCACTCCTTTCACTTATGGTGTGTGCACATGTGACCCTCTGTAACAAACCACTAATTTGTATTTATGGGAGGAGGTGTTACGGCCCTAGCAGGGCCTGCTATGGGTTTCTGACTCACTGGGTGTGGTTTAATAATAATAATAACAATGCCTTACACTTATATAACGCTTTTCATGGTACTCAAAGCGCTTTACAATTTCGTGCACTATTCATTCACACCTCAATCCCACTCGGTGGTGGTAAGCTACTGACAGAAGCGTGGCTGCCAATCTGCACCTACCACCAAACATCAACCACACAACACATTCACACAAATTGCTCTCTCCAGCCTTGGGTGCCACCCCTTTTGGAACAGCTGACCCAACTCAGCAATCAATTCTGGGGTACTTAAGGCCAGAGAGAGGCGCGCTCAGGCCCAGTGATTGCCAGAGACTACCTTTGTGTCGCAGCTTGTGAATTGTGTGTTGCTGCTGCAGCTGCTGCTTGCTCCTGCTCAGTGGAGAGGAGGGTGTTTTTTTTGTGCATGAGGCCTATTACCTTAGGACTACTGTTTATGTTTCTTGAATAACTCCTGAGTTTTGTTTTTCCTTTGTCTGAAGGTGATAGTGGCGTGTCTGTCTCTTTTTGTTATAACCTTAATAAAAATCCTTTATTTTAAGGGTTTTGCTTTCATGTCTCCTTTTGTCAACCTGGTCACTTTTTGTTATTGCCCCAAACCCACTAGACTCTTTAGGGGAACAAAACACCCTATGTCTAAGAGAAAAACCAGCCACCCTTAACAGGAAGCTCATTTTTGCCGCTTGTATCCACAATCTGATTCTTTCACTCACTACCCAAAGCTTGTGACTACAGCTGAGGGTAGAGACATAGATGGACCGGTAAATTGAAACAGTACCCTAGTTCTTAATATCATGTATTGCCTCCTTTAACATCAGTGAAGTCTTTTGTGGTAGTTGTGGATGAGACACTTTATTTGCTCATAAGGTAAATCTTCAAATTCTTCTTGGAAAAATGATTCTAGCTCCTGCAAATTCGTGGGCTGTCTTCCATTAACTACATGTTTGAGATCTCCTCAAAGTGGCTCAATGATATTGAGGTCAGCAGACGGAGATCGCCACTCCATAACCTTCATTTTGTTCTGCTGTTGCCAATGACATCATTAAGGTGGAATGTCAAAGTGTATCCCATGCGCAGCTTCCAGGCTGATGAGTGCAATTTTTTTCTCCAGTATTTTCTGATAACATGTACATGCAGCATTCATCTTGCCATCAATTTTGGCCAAGTTCCCCTATGTAGTTCACACATCCCCAATTATCAGCGATCCACCTCCGTGTTTCACAGGAGGGAAGGTGTATTTTTTATCATCTGCCTTGTTGACTCGTCTCCAACAGTAGTGTTTATGATTGTAGCCAAAAACTTCCATTGTGGTCTCATCACTCAAAATAATTTTGAGGTGTGTCTCTGTGTTGTTTTGCATATTATAAGCAGGGACAGGTGCAGTAATGGCTTTCTTTTGGCAACTCGACCATGCAGCCCATTCTTCTTCAAGTGTCTCCTTATCATGCAGCCTAAAACAGCCAAACCACTTGTGTATGTCGGCTGAAGTTATTTGTGGGGTTTTCTTTGCACCCTGCACACTTTGCCTGGCAGTTGTTGCTAAGGTTTTTGTTGGGCTACCTGACTGTGATTTGGTTTCAACAGAATCACTTATTTTCCACTTCTTAATTAGAGTCCGAACACTGCTGAGTGGCATTCTCGTTTCCTTGGACATCTTTTTATATCTCTTTCCTGTTCTATAAAGTTCGACTATCTTCTCCCACAGATCCTTTGATAATTCTTTTGCTTTCCCTGTGGCTCCAACAATGTCAGTCCAAATTTGGATGAAACATGTAAGGGTCTGTCAGGAGCCCAGAATCTTTCAGATCTTTTTATAAACACACCCTAATTATAAGAAAACAGATCACATGTGAGGATGGTTACCTTTAGTAACCATTTAAACCTGTGTAAATGTTATCATGCCAAAACCTACAGGGTATGTAAACTTTTGATCACAGTATTTTGGGTAGTTTCTGTTGTCATTGTGATCTAAAAAGGTCAAACATAATTGTTTAATAATAAATAGCTTCACCCAACCACTAATCATGAGTGAAAGAACATTTTTGTGTTATTCGTATTCCCTGAATATGTCTCTCATAGACAATATGATTACTCCGTGTTCTCAGATTCCCTTTCTCATGTCTTTAACTAGTTTCCATGCTTTTGGTTCTGTAACCTTGCTCTCTTATTTTATCTCCAGTTGGCTGCCCAAAGCCGGTATGATTACATTTGCTCTCAGATTCCAGTAGTTCTCCATCAAGTCCATCCCAAATAATCTTACCTCCTTCCTGTGTCTTGGGTGTGGTTTCTTGGAAGGTGGAGGTTCTCATGCCCCAGGTTCAGTTGGCCGAGCTGCATCCTGGCTCTGCCCCCCCCTCCAAAGTCAAATCCAAATACTACAAGATCTTACCAAACTCACCTTGGCCGCATTTACTTTCACCTCTCCTCCCTGGCACAACCTCCCGTCATGCTCCTGTTGAGAAAACTTCCTTTTACATCACTTACCTACTTTCTGAATACTCATTGCATTTTTACAATAAAATCTGTAAAAGTGCCATTGGTTGTCAGGGTCTGCTCTCTGACTCCAATTTCTGGTTAAACATGACATCATTGCCTTGTTGCAAGACTCATTTTTGGCCAAGCTTTAGGCGTCAGACAGATGACCTCACATTTGACTCTAGAAAACTTTGTTATACAGAAGAGTTCATAGTTGACTAACTGCAGGGTGCTCAAGTCCTGTGGTTGCATCAACCCCACCACCAGGTGTTTGTGCGGGTATGAGTTTGGTTTTCGTGAAACTTGATGCTAACAGGGTCAAATATCTCCAGTTTGGGCTTGTCTGTTCAAAGAATATTGTTCCAGATTTGTCCAGATGCAAATTTGCAAAGCTAAGGCATAGTTTCAGAGAGAAGAGATTTTCTCCTGGCAGTGCTTCTACCAAATCTTCTGCTTTTATAGAGGTGGTCACTCGTGCTAATGATCACTTTAACAAGTGCATTTGATTAGCATCACCTGCTGCTACTTATCCTGTTAATTCCTATCGAAGCAGTAAGAATATAATTCATTTTCTACACACTGCTTCTGTATGTAAAAAGGCTGGTCTGCCTGGTCATAGAGTCCCGGCATGCTGCTCGATCTGCCAGGAGCTGGTGCTTTGTTATTTCCAGTCCCTTTCTGAGCAGCGCTCACATACTGACTCACTCTGCTTACTCACCTTGGTTGCTATGATGAGGAGGAGGCATTTAATCTGCTGGTAGTTTGTTGGTATTGTTCCCTTGTGGGGAATTTCGTTTTTGTTTAATAAATGATGACACAGTGTATGCCATGTCTTATAGTTAATAGTAGGTTATATCTACCAAATTTTAAGACCTACTGAGGAGAAGATTATTTTTAAGTTGTCCTGATACATAAATCCTTAAATTTAAAGAGTGTGTTGTTTCTATAATGACTGGATAGATACATGTCTATACAGCTTATAATTCGGTGACTTCAGATACACAGTATCAACTTTTCTTCCCTTTGCCTTCTCTAAACTTATGATCATGCTGGTACAGCAAAGTTATTCCAGTTATTCAGGAAGAGTTACAACTCTGATAGTTCCCCAACCTTAGAGTTTTATGATACTCAGCAATTTGATTTCCAGATTTTTGCACTGGCCTCTGCTGAAATACATGTGTGTTATTTGAAAAGTTGCTTATTTCTTATGTAGTTACATTGTTTTTAATTCACCTCATAGACAGTATAAAGGATGTCCCAACTCTTTTCTTACAAAGACTTGTTTTGACTATTTAAAATATATTTTAACTGTTATGATTTTTTAAGGTGCCTTGTGTGTAAAATCTTTATTTTATTTTACCTTTATGTTACCAGGAAGTCCCATTGAGATTGCAATCTCTTTTGCAAGGGAGACCTGGCCAAAAAAGCAGGCACATAAACTCAAAAACCTCTTAATATACTTTAAATATAACAGAAAATATAAATCACAACAATATACAATATAAAATAGCCATGATATAAAACAATAAAACATTAAATGGCTTCTAAAGACAAACATCCACAAGTCTCCTTCACTGAATTCCTTAATATGCATTCAACTTCACCAACAGATAGAGGCATATTTAAATTGAGGTCTTTCTGTAAATTATTCCATGTCCAAGGTGTATAGTGAGAAAATACGGTTTTCCCCAGATCTATCCTAGCTTTAAGTACATCAAAAGACAACCTTTTTGAAGGGCGTAGATGGAAACTATTTGTATGAGGACATAGAAGTAAACAGAGGTTATAGAGGTTAATATAGGTTCCATAAAATAGCTTTACAAAGGAAAACCTACCAATGCTGTTTTATTTGACTTGTCAGTGATGGCCAACCCACCAACTCAAAAAGAATGCAATGGTGAGTCAGAGACTTTGCATTTGTAATAAAACATAAAAATACATTGTACACTGAATCAAGACTCTTTAGAACTGAAGAGGCAGCATGCATATGCACGGACATACAATATATCCCCATAAACAGGCAAGGTTTCTGTTTGGAATTCATACACTAAACTTGACGCTTGACGCTCTTAAGATAGGCCTATTTAAATTTACCTGTGACAGCTCGGACAGGCTCCAGCTCCCTAGACCCTAAACTGGATAAGCCGGTGAGAAGATAGATGTGATAACGTGTTTTCTTTTTCTACATTAAATAAATCACCTGTCAAAGAAGAATAAATCCTAACTTTTTCCTTTATGAAAAAACGATGGGAAAAGGTATACGCTATATGAACTACATTACCCATGAGCTCTTAAAACGGACATTTCCCATATTTCCCACAGAGAGGTCTTTACTCATTCATTGGCTAAACTTCGTGGTAGTAATCACATGACTAGGTCATGGGCTCCTACACGTTCTGTAGTTACCCGGATAGACATGGATGTATATAAAGAACCGGTTCAAACAACAGTCGATAGTGTCTGGGTAGGCAGAGAGTAGTGTTTTTGGCAGCGGCATTAATTTCTTGGTAAATTTTAAATATGGTAAGTATTACATGTCCTGTTAGCAACGTATTATAAGGAGAAACTGTATTTAGGTAGTCTGTGGGAAATAAATCTTAATTTGGTGCCGGTGCATTTTCTTTATTAACAATTGGCCGCTAGCATTAGATGCTCTATTGGCGTAGCCTGCTAGACACTGGCTGCATTGGTGAAGTGTTAGCATGGCTAGCATATGATAAAAGGACTAGTAAAATTACTACCTTCGGCTAATGTTGCGCCACAGTAAGACACGATTCGGCGGATGCGGACTAATAATATTCATGTTTTGCAGGCTGGTGGTAAAGCTGGTAAAGATTCCGGAAAGACCAAGACCAAAGCTATTTCGCGCTCTCAGAGAGCAGGACTGCAGGTTTGTCCCCGAAATTTCATTCTTTTTCCTGGTTGCGCTAACACACGCTATTAGTCAGACGTCGCAATGGTTCTCGGTTGGCAGCCGTCACTCATCAACGGGCCAGTGAAGCTGTTCATTAATGTCATTCATCCCCGTAGTTCCCGGTGGGCCGTATCCACAGACACCTCAAGTCCAGAACAACTAGCCACGGCAGAGTGGGAGCCACCGCAGCGGTGTACAGCGCGGCTATTCTTGAGTACCTTACTGCTGAGGTGACGCTAAGCTCTATTTATCTTGCATCTCATTGCTAAAGGTATTTAGCTTTTTGTATATGTCTAAAGGCTGTTTTTCTTTCAGGTTCTGGAATTGGCAGGAAATGCATCAAAAGATCTTAAAGTGAAGCGTATAACCCCGCGTCACTTGCAGCTGGCCATTAGGGGAGATGAAGAGCTGGATTCACTTATCAAGGCCACTATTGCTGGTGGAGGTATGAACACTTACTATACCTCTGTCATTAAAGTAAATGGTTTGTGATAATCTGACACTCCCATAGTGTAGTGGTTTACAAATTTGCTTGGTAAGCGAAACATTGACGTTTGGATTACAGCTGGAGACACAAATCCCAGGAAGCTGTGTCAGGAAAGGCATCTGGCATAAAATTGCTAAATCAAAACATGCTGCAGTGGTGATCTGTTGTGAGAAGGGAACAGCTGAAAGTATCTATTACAGTACAATGTATTATGTTTAGATTGACTTAAGCATTCTTAAAGTCCTCATTAGGTTGACCCTATAGCAACAAGTGGATACTGGGTTGGTGCCAGAACTAATGATTTTAACCTTTTCAGTTCAAGTTTATAAACTGTTAAATTTCCTTTTCAGGTGTGATCCCACACATCCACAAATCTCTGATTGGAAAGAAGGGCCAGCAGAAGACTGTATAACCTGAAGTGCTCTGGAAGTTGTCATCTCAGGATGAAGTCTGCAGCAAGGGGTTCTACATCTTAGATTAGAAATCGTAGATTAGTTATGGTTGAATGTGCACCCCCACCCCCTTCCGTGTGTGTGTGGCTTCAGAGAAGCTCATTCTTTGTCCTTTCCTTCGCTGCTGCTACAGTTTCGGTTGCGCTCACATGTTCAAAGTGGTGTTTTCATAAAACTGTTACTGGGCATTTGCAGATTGTTCTTTGAGTTTTGCCTGTGGTTTGTGTGCTGCTTGTTTTGTTTGTCTTGACCATGCATCATTTTGCTTCTCAAGTGTGGATGTATCAATGTTTGACTTTTTTTTTTTTTTTTTTTTTTTTTTTTTTTTTTTATTTTTTTTTTTTTTTTTAATAAAAAAAAAATTTTTTTTTTTTTTTTTTTTTTTATATACTTCCCTTGTTATGACTGTACAGTTTGTAAAGATATATAAATATAATGTTTCTACTTTTTTTCAGTTGTGGTTACTTGCATTTTTTATTGTATTCAGTGTATACAGCTAACAGCCTGTTTATTTCTCATTAACACCTTCATGTGTGTTTCTGTTGGGGGGGGAAGGGAAGCTTGAATGTGCATACTGACCTGGTTTTCTATGTGTTTTTAAGCCCTTTATCTACTCGCATGCCCCCACATCCACTATCTGTGGCCCATCTGAATGGCTCAGAGGAAGGGTGCTCTGCAGTTTGCATAATACCAGAGGAATGCATTCAAATGCCCCATCACGCTGAGCTCATTATGAGCCTTAATTAATACATGTAAATTGGCTTACTTATCAACCCTTTCTCATGGTGAGAGAGGGGGGCATTACTGTAAGACAAAGGCAGACACCAGGACAATCAGAGCTCAGTTTGTGGTTAGCACACGAATGGGCTGCCATCTGTGCCTGCCAGGAGGAACCTGGTGAGGTTGAGATAAGGGCAGGTCTGCCGGGTGGAAGGATTTGTAAAGTCAAATTCAGCAGCTACTCAGTTTATGTTTGGAGGAAAAGAATAAAAATACCCGTGATGTGATACAAACTACAGATCTCTGCCATACTGTATGTCATCTACAACTCTTCATATATTATCTGCTGAGCTAAAAGTTGAATGTCGATGCACACTTTGAGTTTAAAAGGCGATAAAAATCTGTTTAAATTCTCAAGAATGTAAGCCTGCATCACGCCAGAAAACGTCACTCAGGTTTACTGCATAAAGAAAAGCAAAAATGGAAGCAGCAAATTCCAGATATCTTTGTGGTGAGTTCTTTACCGTTCAGCCATACCAATGCCACTAACTTGAAACGGCATGTCCCTGTCTCTCTTGGCCTTAAATTGGCCCCTTGTTGTCTGGACAAAGCTGGTTGATTAGAGTCCAGATGATAGCGATAAGGGGCCTGACTCAGATTAGATAAGACAAACCCAACAGCTGGACTAACTAGAAGGACTGGTTGCCTGATAGGAAAACTTTCCCAATACATAATTTACTTGTGTAACTGTACGCAGTTATATCCAGACTGGAGAGGCGGGGGAAAAAAGAGTGACAGAAAAGACCACAACAAAAATGATCACAATTTGATTTGTGAGCTC
>VUQJ01028398.1:23611-36578 GCA_015108635.1 Andinoacara biseriatus | reverse complement strand
CCAGTGACAATTTCAATTCAATATTTATACAGCACCAAATCACAACAAACAGTCACCTCAAGGAGCTTTACATTGTAACTTAAAGGCAAGGGATGCGCCAATCCAATATTCAGTATCGGTATCGGTCCGATCCTGACCTAAATTACTGGATCGGATATCGGGAAGGAATAAAAAACGCAATCCGATCTGATCCACATTAGCTGCATTACAGTTGTGTCATCTTCTTCCTGTGGGTTTGCAGTTGATCAAACCAGCTGCATTACCACCACCTACTGGACTGGAGTGGATCGGCGTTAAAAAAAATAAACCTTCAGATTCTAAAAAGTTCTCCCTAGTAAAGACTAGGGATGTGGCCAAAAAGCACTGGATTGATTATAATGTAGGTACAATAACAGACTCCTAAAGATTGTTGAAAAACAAGTAATTTCTTCATTTTATATATAAGCCCTTCATAAATCATGCTGACTGCACTCTATTTACCTTCTCTATTTTCGGAATATATCCAACAGCGTCAAGACAGAAGCTTTTTTTCTGTAACCACCGTTAAAAACCTTTACTTTGAAAGAGCTGGAGGTCCTTCATCAACCACCTGATCAAGTGCCAAAGTGAAAAAAAGAGAACTTTGTAGCTGCTCCATCCACCGCTGTTTGTTTCACACAGCAAAAAAATAAATAAATAACCCCCCCCCCCAAAAAAAAAACTGCACTATTGAAGTTAAAATATGCAGATGAATTGTTAATACAAAAAAATGATTTCTAACCAGATCACTCGATTAATCAGTGGAATAATTAATAGTTGCAACCCTATTTTGTTGTATGCTTTTACTATACTGTTCCAATAATCTCCATCTCCTGTCTAGTTGACAGAGTCTGGCTGGCTCAGAGGCTGCTTCTTGCACACCTTGCATTTGTATTTTTTTGTTAAAATGTAAAAAAATTCATGGAGTTAATTTTGAAAGAGGTGAAAGAGGAATCCTTTTTTTATATACAAGTTTTAAATTTGTTCTACTTTACATTAAAAAGAGTGAATGCAAACCAACCCATTTGTTGTCTATTTTATTCACTAACCCAATGAGAATCGTTAAGGAATTGAATCGATAAGTGATATCGATAATGGAATTGGAATCGCTAAATTCTTATCAATTCCCATCCCTACAGCTGAATGTTAATAAAAGTGCCCGTGTGAGATTTGGGACATTTAGTTAGCTTTGACTCAGAAGTGCCTTTTTGTTTATACCTTTTGGGGAAAATAATATCAAGATGTATATCGTATATCACCATTCAACTAAAAAATGTCAAGATATTCTTTGTGGTCCATGTAGCCCAGCCCTGCTAACAAAGGTGTCACCCACAGAAAGTGGGCTGTACCTAGGTGTGAACCTGTGTGAGTACATGAATAAACAGCTGAAGCTAGCATAAAATAAAACATTCATAGGATGTTTTATGTAATAACCGTATGTATTCCTTTTTCACCGCATGTTTGATTCTACTTTGTAAAGGTGGGAAGTAACGAATTACAAATACTTCGTTACTGTACTTAAGTAGATTTTGCAGGTATCTGTACTTTACTTGAGTATTTATTTTTATGACTACTTTTTACTTTTACTCCTTACATTTTTATCTGTACTTTCTACTACTTACATTTTCAAAACAGGTTAGGTTTAAGACGTCTGAGAAAAGTTTGCATTTCCAGTCAATGCGCCGTCAGACATGAAGGATCTGAGCCTAAAGAGAAGTTCACTCAGAGAGGTAAGAAAGAGGACAGGAGAGGAAGAAGAGAGGTTAGATTTGAAGGTAAGGACTGCAAAACAAACTGAATTCAAAGATTGTATGAAAATACTGCAGTTTAGTGCGTAATAAACAGGTCAACTTGCTGTACTGTATTTACAGAAAAGCTCTGTGGACTGGGGCACAGTTTAGCACAGATTAATTTGAATCAAAGCTGCTGATGCTCAGATTCATTTACTGAATTCAACATTAATACAACCTGCTAATTTTACTTTCTTACTTTGAGTACATTTCTGTATATACTTCTTTACTTTTACCTTTTAACTAAGTAAAGAAGTTGAACCTGTACTTCAACTTTTACCAAAGTATTTGTACTTCTACTTAAAAACAGAACGTCTGTACTTTTGCCACCTCTGCTCTGTTGTAAGCTGGTGTTCCAATTATAGCCTGTAGCTTGGGTAGCCCCGTACTGGCAATTTCTTTTAAATTAGGCAGTTGGCTTGGTTTTTTTGTTTGTTTTTCTGTTTGTTTTTTTGTTTTACACTCTGAATTTTATGCTGGCCACTATTTTAATATCACTTTTATTGTCTGTTATAGAGAGTTTGGGCCTGGGTAGGTGGCATTTCACTTTATCGCTGCTGCTTTTTTTAGTATTTTATTCCTTTATCCATTGTTGCTGTGGCCACGCTGGTCTTTTGTTTTTAATGATAACTTCTGTGCCGGCAGTAAGAGAAAAGGACGTCCCCATTCTGAGCATGTGCTGGGTGTCTGCGTTATAGTCGGTCCTCTGTTTCATGCATAACCGGCTTTGGTTTCAGAGCGACCCAGAATGTCTTAAAATGACTGGCATACGCAGGCGTGTTTATATCCCTTTTATTAATAGCATGTCTGCTATGAACAGCAGGTAATGGGGTTTTAATAACTTGATTTTAGATTCTGGTTGTGTGTGTTGTGGATTATGACACGCTTTTAATTGTTTTAATTCAAAGAGTTTTACATATTGGTTGCTTTGTTTTATTTGGTTTGTGTGAGTTTTGAAAATTTTAATATTTTTTTTTGTGTGTGTGTGTTAACCCACTGTCAGGAGGCTTTTGGGCTAGCTGCAGATTGCTAGTGTATTGTGCAGCAGGGTTAACCACACATTGTAGTGAAGTGTATATAATTTGTGTTTTGATTTATTTAGGAGCTGATGGCCTAGTTGCCCCCAGTGGTGGGATCTGTTTCTGTGTGCAGTGGTTATTTACGTATCACTTTGTGCTGCACTTTAGTTTTTGTGTGTGTAGGTGATGAGACTCACACGTGTGAGTTTGTGACTCTTTCAGCCCTTTTCTGCAGGCATTTTTTCCCATTTCCCCATTGGTGAGCCGCAGCTCAGAGTTCATTTATAAATGTGTGATTTATTTTTTTAAACATTGTCAATAAACAACTTTTTTATAACTTGAAAACATCTAAAGTAAAACAAACCTGAATGCCTTTTTTTTGTAACTGATATAACTTGAAACTAGATTCCCTGGGTGAAATTCCCAGGGTGGCGTTGTTGGTTTTTAAGGTGACTGGGAAGCTCAAACTCCCAATTCTAAACAGACGCCCTTGTGTCATTTACTCTATCCATCCCATCCTCATTGCCACATGAATGTCATTCCGGGGATCTGTACTTTGAGTTCAATTAGACAGAACAGTGCTCAAAACCATAAGCAAAGGGAACTTTTAAACTCATATCTGTGTTTGTATCTCTTACTCCACCAAGCCTTTAAAGGCTACAACATTTAGAGTTGGTGGAGGCCATAAAAAGGGAGGCAGGGTTATAATCTGCACTAAAGAAAGCATTCAAATAAACTGACATTTAAAAACGCTTAGAAAAGTCGACTAACTGCATAACATTGCCCTGAGACAACAAGCCAAAAAGAAAAGATATAAATTCAAAATCAGTCTTTAAACAACCATATATACACATGCATCTTATCAAAGTTACTTCAATTGAAACATGGACAGAAATGATATTAATCCTGCCAGAAGCTTGCAGTCCATCCCATGTAGATTTGGTTGTTCAAAGAGTTGCTCGACCCCCAAATTAAAGGTCAAACATTCCTCATTTTATCAGACCAGACAGTGAAATGTTTTGTATTTCAATTTCATTTTTGACATCATGTGCAGAGTGTGATGTGTGGACAACCCTAAAAGATTGTGTGCATATATATTTACTAAGAAAGACTATTTTGTGTATTAAATATTGTCAAACTGTAGAACAGACAGTTGAGTTTCCTGAGGCCAGTTGTCAAGGTAATAATACAATATAATACAAGAATTCCAAAACAACACTTAATATTAGTTGATCTTTAATTTTTATTTATTTAATATGACCTAAAACAGTTATAACAATATGTTGCTCCTCAGTGACGCTTGAATATGATGGTTACTTGTTTGTTTGTTTGTTTGTTTGTTTGTTTGTTTAGTTCCCCATTGTTCAAGGTCAAGTTGAATAGGCTTTTTTTTCTTTCTTTTTTCAATTTCCACAAGAATCCTCACCCCCAGAATCAGATGATTCCCTATGAGCAAGCACTTGGCAACAGTGGGGAGGAAAAACTCTGTGTTGAAGAAACCTCCAGCAGAACCAGGCTCAGGGAGGGACGGCCATCTGCCGCAACCGCCTGGTGGGTGAGAGAAAAGTGAAAACAGAAAGGAAAAAAAAGCCAAAATGATATTGTTTTGGAGAAACTTAATAATGGTCTAGTGTAATCATAACTAAACTAGAACTGGGTTTTGCACTGTGGAGAATTTGGTCAAATTTGATGTGAACAGATAGGGTAGCAGCTGCTCAGTGTAGAATTTAGGGATGCAGCTGGGTTTTGACACTCTAGTCGATGCTGTATGAGCTTTTTGATTGCCAATGGGAAGGCTGCTGAGACAGAATGAGGCTTTGGTCATCTGTGTTATCTTTTTTTCCCCTGCCCTCTCTTTTAGTGCAGTTGTCGCTAGGGGAACTCTGTGGGAGGTCAAAGAAAGGATGCTGAAGAGCCTCCACCGGTGTGATTCGTCGGTTGGCATCTAAGTGCAGCATCTGTTTAACCAGGCTCACAAACAAATCCTGACCACTTTGGTGCCCTGTTTGCCTTTTCATAATTTGCTCAAGATAATCAAGACTCTCAAGCGTAAAATATCGTGTTTCTTGAATTTTGCATCCTGTGTCTTTTTCAAATTTTTCTTTAGACTTGAATTTCCAGCGGCAATCACCGCAATTTTCTTTTATGAAGTAATGATCTGTATAAAATCCACGGTCCAGGACACAGTCTGGTGGCTGGCCCTGAGTGTCTATTATGAATCTGAGAGTATCATACTCCGTTTTACCAGGGTAGAGTGGCAGCCCTGTGGCCAGCTCCACAGCTATCACGCCCAGCGACCACATATCAATGGCTTGATTAAATGGAGCCCAGATCATTACCTCTGGCGCCCTGTGCCAACGGGTCTGCACACAGTCACCTGGAACCAGTGAAGACACAGGACGTGCCAGTCCAAAATCGATAATTTTGACTTTGATTGGAGACTGATGGCGGTCCACAACCATCAGGTTATTTGTTTTGAGGTCCGTGTGCACTATTTTCAAGGAACTCAGGTGGGACAGGGCATTTGTCAGCTGATGTAAAACTGGCCTCAGTTTACTTATGGGAAGACCTTGGTTGTTGCGTTCCTTCATGTAATCGAATAGGCATTGATCGAGGAGTTCAAAATGTAAACATATATGCTCCCTGTCGTAGAAAAAGCCATTCCATTTCACAATGTTGCTCCTGTCTGGGTCCAAGCATCGCAGCTGCTCGAGTATGAACATTTCCAATTTTACCTTTTCCCGAATTTCGGGCTTGTTCTTGTTGACTTTGATAGCCTCTGCTTTGTTGGTTTTGGTATTAAGACATTTTGTTACAAAACCAAAGGTGCCGTCTCCAAGTAAAGCCTCTACCTTGTAGGAGTTTCCCAGTATGCTTCCTTTAGAAATGCCAAGTTTGTTAGGCAGGTGGGATGGTTTCTTCACTGACATGTTGAATGGCGTTTTTTCAGGATATTGTTGAGAAACTTTTTTTCCACTAACGTCTGATACACACAGGAAGAAGGACCTTCAAAGACCCATGACATCATCAAAGCCCCTACCGAAGCGCGCGCGTGCGCGCGGGTGTTGGCCTGAATTAGAAGTGCACAGAAAAGAAGGAAATTGCACTTATTTGAGCGTTAAAAATGTCAATAAACAAGTAATTAAAACATAGGCCAAGATTCAGATTGATTAGCTAGTGTTGTTTCCACACCGCGCTCCCTGTAAGAGCGCCTTGCGTTTTTATAGCCTGACATTTGTTTTTGTTTTGTTTTTTGTCCTGCTGGGAACTTTTTTTTTTTGACCTGCTTAGGTTTACTGAAATCAGCTTATTTCTGCTAAGTAAAATATTGTGGAATTGTGACACACTCTTTTGGAATATTAAACCCACTTACGGACTAATGATAATGATAATAATGTTGAGTAGCAGAATCACGCACTAATACCACAGCTCAATAACATCCGCTTTGACAAAATGGTACCGAATGATGCCGAGCTCGCGAAAATAAACATTTTTCTAGCTTCCAAAGCAGCAGCGCTTTCTCCTGTAACCACCGTTTAAACCTTTGCTTTGTTGGAGGTCCTTCATAAACCTCCTGATCAGTAAGTGCCAAAGTGAAGAAAAGAGAACTTTGTAGCGGCTCCATCCATAAACAAACAAACAAACAAACAAAAAACAAAACTGCGGTATGGAAGTAAAAATATGCAGATGAATTGTTAATACGAAAAAAAGTATTTCTAACCAGATCACTCGATTAATCAATGGAATAATTAATAGTTGCAACCCTGTGTTGCTGTATGCTCTCACTATACTGTGTGAATAATCTCCATCTCCTGTAACATTTAGTTGATGAGGACTGCCAGAGTCTGGCTGGCTCAGAGGCTGCTGCTCACACACCTTGCATTTGTTTTTGTTTTTTTGTTTTTTTGTTAAAATGTTAAAATATTCATAGAGTTAATTTTGAAAGAGAAACAAAGGTGTCACCCACAGACGGCATTATAACCCCAGTAGACCACAAATATACAGAGAAAATGTTGTTACACAAAGTGGGCAGTACCTAGGGGCGATCCTGTGTGAGCACGTTTAATGTAAAACATGTGCTCACACATGTTTTACATAAAACATGTGTGAGCACATGTTTTATGTAAAACATGCTTTACATAAAACAAGAATATTACAGTATGTATTCCTTTTTCACTGCATGTTTGATTCTACTCTGTAAAGGTAGGAAGTGACGAAGTACAAATACTTCGTTACTGTACTTAAGTAGATTTTGCAGGTATCTGTATTTTACTTGAGTATTTATTTTTCTGATTACTTTTCAGTTTTACTCCTTACATTTTTGCACAAGTATCTGTACTTTCTACTTCTCACATTTTCAAAACAGACTCATTAATTTAGGTTTAACACGTCTGAGAAAAGTTTGCATTTCCGGTCAGTGCGCCGTCAGACATCAAGGATCTGAGCCTAAAGAAAAGTTCACTCAGAGATGTAAGAAAGAGGACAGGGGAGGAAGAAGAGAGGTTAGGTTTAAAGGTAAGGACTGCAGAACAAACTGAGGTATGTTAACTTTGTGTAATTCAAAGACTGTATGAAAATACTGCAGTTTAGTGAATAATAAACAGGTCAGCTTGCTGTACTGTATTTACAGTAAAGCTCGGTGGACTGGTGCACAGTGTCTGTGTTCATGGTCAGAGTTACAGGTTACATCGGTTTAGTACAAATAAATTTGAATCAAAGCTGCTGATGCTGAAATTCATTCACTGAATTCAACCTGCTGCTTTTATTTTCTTACTTTGAGTACATTTCAGAGCCTGTACTTTTTTTTAAATTTATTTTTAACTAAGTAAAGAAGTTGAACCTGTACTTCAGCTTTTACCAAAGTATTTGTACTTCTACTTAAGTACAGAATGTCTGTACTTTTGCCACCTCTGCTCTGTTGGAAGCTAGTGTTCCAAATAGCTGGGGAAGCCCCGTACTGGCAATTTCTTTTAAATCAGGCAACTGGCTTGCTGGTCTTTTTATTGTTTTTATGATAACTTCTGGGTCGTGCCGGCAGGAAGAGAAAGGACGTCCCCATTCTGAGCATTTGCTGGGTGTCTGTGTTATAGTCGGTCCTCTGTCTCATGCATAACCGGCTTTGTTTTCAGAGCTACCCACAATGTCTTAAAATTACTTGCATACGCAGGCGTGCTTTTATCCCTTTTATTAATGGCATGTCTGCTATGAACAGCAGATAATGGGGTTTTAATATGTTAACTTGATTTTAGATTCTGGTTGTGTGTGTTGTGGATTATGACACACTTTTAATTGTTTTAATTCACAGATTGATACAATTATTTTGGTTGCTTTGTTTTACTTGGTTTGTGTGAGTTTTGAAAAGAAATTTGTGCGTGTGTGTGTTAACCCACTGGAATGAGGCTTTTGCGCAAGCTGCAAATTGCTAGTGTATTGTGCAGCAGGGTTAACCAAACATACTGAAGTGTATATAATTTGTGTTTTGATTTGGAGCTGATGACCTAGGTGTCCCCAGTGGTGGGATCTGCTTCTGTGTGCAGTGGTTACTTTGTGCTACACTTTAGTTTTCGTGTGTGTAGGTGATGAGACTCGCATGTCCGAGTTTGTGACTCTTTCAGCCCTTTTCTTCAGGCATTTTTTCCCTTTCGCCCACTGGTGAGCCGCAGCTCAGGGTTTATTTATAAATGTGTTATTTATTTATTTAAAAATTGTCAATAAACAACTTTTTATAACTTGAAAACATCTCTTTCTGAAGTAAAACAAACCTGAATGCCTTTTTTTTGTTACTGACATAATGTAGATTTAGAGTATTTGGAATTCGAGTTCTCTCTATTACTGTAATGGCACCACTAGATGGCACTACAACACAGTGTTTGTAAACTTAAACCGAACATGTTTGTTCTGAAATCGCAATGAGCTTTAATTTGGAGTTTATTTTATTTATATATATATATATATATATATATATACATATGTGTATCTAAAATGAACTATATATAGGAAAATTACATTTATATTTTTTGCATCTGTCTTATACTACTACTATGTTTACCCAAACTTAGAATAAAATTGAGCTAAAGTTCAGTTATATCATCAGGTTCCACTTTTTCATCTACTAATCTTTTCCTTTGAAAATTTTTATGAACCTCTCCCTAACACATACACATAAAACACACATGCAGGGACATACACACAAAGAAGCGAGACTCCCTTCCTCGGTTGACATCACTCCCCTCATCAGTGTTTCATTTCATCCTTCTACTCCCTTGATTAAAAGGGATAAAGCCATGCCCTCAGCCATGTTCATCACAATAAAATAGACACACATCGCCCATGTTGCTGCATGTCACTGTGACCTCAGCTATACTGATTACAAAGAGACGCGCACAGACAAACAAACATCTAATCAAACACCAGCCTTTAATCCTGTTGTTTTGACCAACTACTGTACATTGGTGCGGACTTACAAACACGTAACAATGTGCACCCACAAACCCACAGATGAGCGATCGCTTTTAGGCACCACGTCTCTGTCTGGTGTCACTTCTAATCAACAGTTCACACAGTTTTAATGAGCAAATACTGTTTCAATAACTCTCATACAAGACACAGTGATTTATTTCTTTTTTTTTCATGAGATTTCCCTTCTTACAAAAACTACTCCATCTGACAGGATTCCCTTTTTTTTCAGACTAAATGTAACAGGTTGTTTATTCATTACTATTAAACTAAACAAATTCATATTAGTCTCCACCTAAGGCTGTATTTCCCTATCTTTCAGTGTTAAAGTACATTTTAGTTGGAAAACCTAGAGAGGGATATCATGACTAGTTTTCACAGTTTTCTTTTCCCTTTTCTCTTTTCTTCGGTGTCCATCCATCCATCCATCCATCTTCTGCCACTTATCTAAGGCCAGGTCACAGTGGTAATAAACAAAGAAGCAGGTGCCTTCCTCTCCCCAGCCACCTCCTCCAGCTCACCCAAACACCAAGGCATTCCCTGGCTGGTCGAGAGATGTGATCTCTCCAGCATGTCCTGGGTCTACCTAGAGGTGTAATGGACTAGCCACCCCTTGGAGGACACTTGATTCCACTGCTTGTATCCATGATCTTATTCTTGCAGTCACTATCCAGAGCCCGTCACCATAGGTGAGATTTTCCTTTTCTAGCTAAAATCCATGGCCTCAGACTTGGAGGTGCAACCACTGCAGTGTGAGCTGGAGGCTGCCACCCGATGAAGCCAACAGAATCCCATTATCTGCAAAAAGCAGAGACAAGATCCTAAGACCGCCAGATTTTAGGACCAAGAGGTAGCCCTGGTGAAGTTCAGCACCCACCAGGAATTAATCTGACTTATTCCTGGCATTGCAGACCAAGTTCTCATCACGGTTATACAGGGTCTGATTGGTTTGTAGCAACAGGCCAGACACCCCATACTCCCAAAGTATCATAACAGCGTACCCGTAGAGACATGGTCAAGAAACACATGTAGAGTAGACTTGTTGAGCAAACTCCTACGTGCTGTTGAATATGCTCAAGAGAATAAAGAGCCAGTCCAGTGTTCCACGACCATGTCCCCCTCATCCCCAGACTCTGTTTCGTCTACAGAAGGTGTGTCAGTGGAATTGACAATAACCTCAACGTATTCCTTCCGCTGCCTGATTAAAATTTTGGCCCCAGTTGAAGTCAGCAGAACCCTAAATACACATTATGAGTAGGGCACCACTTTCCCCTTATGAGTCACCTGATGGTTTGCTAAAATCGCTTCTTGTTTCATGGCCTCACTAAACTCTTCCCACACCCAGTTTTGCTTTAGTTTCTGCCAAAGCTGGACTCTGCTTAGCCTGTTGGTTCTTGTCAGCTGCATCTGGAGTCCAATAGGCCACCCAAGCTCCTTCTTCACCTTGACAGCTCCCTTCCATTCTGGGGTCCCCCATCTGGTTCAGGGATTACCTCCTCAATAGACACCAATTACCTTGTGACTGCAGCTCCTTGCAGTACAATCTATTTGGACTCAGTGTCCTCAGCCTCCCTTGGAATGCTGTCGAAGTTCTATCGGAGGTGGGAGTTTAAGATCTTGCAGAGCGGGGCCTCTGCAATGCGCTCCCAGCACACCCTCACTACACGTTTAGATGCACCAGGTTTGTCTAGCATCCTCCCCCACCACCTGATCCAACTCACCACCAGGTGATGATCAGTTGACAGCTCAGCTCCCCTCTTCATCTGTGTCCAAGACATATGGTTGCAGATCTGATGAAACAACTTGCAATCTAGGGTGTCCTGGTGTCACGTGCTCTTATGTAAAACCTTATGCTCAAACATTGTGTTCATTATGGATAAACTGTGATTAGCACAGAAGTTTAGTAACAGAACACCATTCGAGCTCAGGCAGACTGTTCCTCCCAGTCACACCCCTCCAGGTGTCACTGTTGTTGCCCATGTAAGTGTTGAATTTTCGCAGTTCCAATGGAGTCCCCAAATATGGCACCCTCGAGTACCCCACCCAGTGACTCCAAGAAGGCTGGGTTCTCTGAAACGGCAAACAACGGTATGGACCCATTCCCCGACCTGAACACACAGGGGAAACCACAACATACAAGCACTGAATGGGGGTATAAAGAATACCCACCCCTGCCGACTGCCTCTCACTGAGGGCAACTCCATATTGAAAAAGAGTCCAACCACTCTCAAGGAGACAGGTTTCAGTGTCCAAGCCGTGCTTTGAGGTGAGCCCAGCAATGGCAATCACCAGATGCATTTGTATTAGATAATTTGAAATATTCGTATCAGTAGAAGACGCAAACATCCCGTGTTAGTGGCACAATAACCCAGTCTGTCCCAAATTGCTGCACATTTTTCCCAGATTATGCTGAAAACTGGCTTCACACAGTTACACAGCTAATTATACATGAAATAATTTATCCTCTGGATGAAAGGAGAAAAAACCAACAGCTAAAGCCTTGCTAATTGTTAGCTGCAGTATTTCATGGCGGCATATGAAAAGAATTGTTTCTATCAGGATTTGGACCTGAAGGTTGGCATGGTGGCAGCAGGAGAGCCAGGCCTTTATTGTTCTGAATAAGCCACAATAATTATGAATTATTCTGTGGATTATTTGTATATGGTTTTTGCCACTGATTGCAACATCAGCCTCTCTGGTTTTTCTTTGTTCTTCAGAAACATTCAGCTCTAAAAGTGAAGAAGCATCATGTGAAACCATTACTGCTCTAATAGCTGAGCATTTAATGGACTCTCCACGTCCACACATTAAAGAGGTATGCTCACAGTTATTCTTCTTCTCATTTTATGCTTTTGTCCGTGTGTGTGCTTCAGTGTGTATACGTGCATATGTGTGTATTTGTACACAACTGTGCATTCACCTTCCCCAAGGTCTGTGTAGTGGCGCTCCATCTGTGGCACTCAGGGGATTACAGCCAAGCTGTCTGTCTGCTGCTCAAAGTGCTGACCGTCAGACCAGCACCAGATTAACACAGTGCTGGGATTGGGAGGAGTGGGGTGGGTGGGGTGGGGGGTGGAGAGATGGGGAGTGGGCAAATGAGAGAAATGGGTAGATGTTGAGGAAGAGAGAGATGTGTCTGTGTGTGTGTGTGTGTGTGTGTGTTGGGGGAGCAGGGGGTAAATTGAGGGGTCGACCCCAGATTAGAACAGAACTGGTACAGTGCGTGTATGTGTTAGTGTGTCTTAGCTGGGGGAGGAGGAAGTGTATCCATGGGACAGAAGGAGAAGAAGGAAGAGGGTCAGATGTATATGGTGGGTGAATGGGTGGGGGCCCAAACCTGACATAAAACGATCAGGAATTTCTTCAGCAGTTTGCACGCTTTAAACACTGATTCTCTGCTGCTGAAATCTAAAGCAACTAAATTTTTCAGACTCGAGGTTAGAGGTGAAAGGTCTGATGGCTTTGTTTGTGTAGTCAGGGTCCTTGTTAGCATCAGTCCCAGTCTGAGCTATTCTTCCTGTGATCCTTACATACTCAATCCAGCATCCACAACACATGAATATAAAACAAACAGGTTTCTTCTTATAAAGGCAGCATTAAGCTTCATGGACAGAACAGGAAAAACTATCTTACACCAAAAAATAACAATCAAAAGGAACAATAATGATAATGTCTCCATTAGAC
>VUQJ01028398.1:0-10319 GCA_015108635.1 Andinoacara biseriatus | reverse complement strand
GAATGCAAAGGTTCCGGCTCTGAACTTTAATTAATTGAAATTAACCCGTTAAAGTCCCGGCCCTAATATATATATATATATATATGATCATATCATATACACATCTGTTAAATACAGAAAATGCCGACTAGAGAAATCATTTTTCTGCATCGCTTTTGTCCAAGTTTGGCCACTTCTGACACCATAAAACCAGAACACAGGAAACCGGCATAGCAGCGGCCAAAACACTAATGCTGAACTTTTAAGACACATAGTCCAAAACCAATGGTTACATCTATCTTTTATTGTGTCTGTAGCTGTAGCCCAAAAATTTAAATTTTGTTGCATAAAAATTTTCCTTCTGGCAAGTTTTTTAATTTTAATGCAAGGGTTTGAGACAATATGTTTCTATTGTAGTAAACTATCTTTGTGTGAGTCACAGGGATATTATAACACCATGATCTACTTTACAGCATCTGTCATTTTGATTTCGGCTATGAAGCAAGCAGCACCAGAGAATTTCTAGCAGCAGTTTCCTGATAGCTGTTTCCTCATCAGCTTCGACACCTTTATAAGCTTCTTCTTATATATTACTGTAAGTCTCTGTTGTGGTTTAAATATGCTTCCAACATGTAGTTAGCACCTGGAAATGAGTGCTATTAAGATGTGTGTCCTATTGTAAATTCTTAGTCCACCAATATAAGCATGAATTAGCAGAATGCTAGTGGTAGCATTTAGAAAAACTAAAAAACACTTGAACATTTTATCTGTTATGAGTGGCAGCACTATCTGGGGCCTCGTAGAGCACTTCATGAAGTAGTAAAGACACTTATGCAGTCCCTCCTCAAAAGAGCTAGAGTAAGCATGGAAGTACATGATCTGAGACACAGCAGAGGTCATGAATGTAGAAATCCGAAAGACTGCTGTTGTTGCATTATTGGTGAGCAGCTGTTACTGAGTGTAGTACAACTGTGGAGCACCTGTCAAGGTCTCATAATCTGAGTCCTACTTAATGTTTATCTGTACCATTGCTGCTAAAGGTTTGTGTGTTTGCATCTCTGGTTTGTAAAGATGTGCATTCATTTACATGCGATGTATGTACACGTGCAAGAGTTTGCATTCACCGATTTATGTTTTAGTGATGCAAATGTACCCGTGTCAGTACAGATTAATTGTTTGTATATATGCATGTCTGGGCGTGTGCTTGACACATGTGTTATGGCGGCACTGGGATTAGGAATCGATTAAGAGGAAATTGGACTGCAGTTGGACAGGAGGGAGGGAGGAAGAAGGGAGGGAAGGAGGGATGGAGGGGAGGCCGCTCGGCTCTGGCAGCAGCAGCCTGCGGCATGATTACAGTGTGCCTCCAGAGCAGGCCAGCCACCAGCTTGTTTGTAGGGGATTAGAGAGAGGAAAGAAATGAATCATATTTCTAAGTCCTGAGTGTATCCCTGTCTGTGTCTCTGTGCTTCAGTCCATATGCTGCCACTGGGGATTACAGGAGCACACTGCCTGCAAAGAACAGGACATCTATCTATCTATCTATCTATCTATCTATCTATCTATCTATCTATCTATCTATCTATCTATCTATCTATCTATCTATCTATCTATCAAATTCACTATGCTTACAAGATTAGTAACAAAAATTTGCATATCACAGTGTAGCATTTTAATTTCAGGTGTAACTGGGTAAATGAACAACCACTGAACTCTGTCAGTGACTGCAGTCTCATGCCTTTTGTTAATGAGCTTTTTGGGTTAGCCAGTGTTATGCTGTGTCACCATGGGGCTGAATCCAGCTCTGTGTTCTCAGGCTAAATCCCAGTTAGACGTCTCACTGTTACTGGGCAGCCTGAGGAATGAAATGCAACCTCAACCACCCCTGTTGTGTGGTAGATATCATTTTTTGCCATCACTATGTTCCAAGACATTATCTGGTACCCTCTCTGCTAACCTTGAGATATCATGTCAGACATGAAGTTGGTGTAGTTTGAAACATATGGTGAAATGGTCGCTCTGGAGTCTTCATTTAAAGTTCAGTGCACCCTTTGCTGCAACATTTCCATCGCCAAGTATGCATATTTTCCTTTCCTTTAAAGGTATTCCAATGCAGTAATGGCCACTGGCTAGTTTGGCAGATTTTAAAACGAAATCTAAGAACCACTACCTTTTTCTTCAAGGCTCTGGATCATCCGTCATGTTCTCGGAACAGTCAGGACTTAATTGCTGTGCCCACAGCTCCTCAAATTTTAAAACTGATACCCCATTGACACGTCTTCCTGATCATGATAACTATTTATTCCTAAAGGTCCATTAAACAAGCATGATTTTGTCCATTATCCTTACTTTAGCAAACTCCAGCAACACTTGTGGTATACAGACCAACTTTCTTATTGGACCCTGATGTAGGCCACTATCTAAAACAGGCTGGTCAAACAATAAAGTTGTCATATACTCCAAGTGTTGTGCCAGAAACCTTTACTCTACATCCTTATCCTCAAAGTGTACGTGCCTGGGAGATAACAAAAATGGTTCTTCACTTTAGCGATCTAAGCCTAAAACTACTCCTGTTTTAGTGTCCTTTGACCCATACATTTGAATAGAGCAATTGAGTTTCTTCTGTAATGATAAAGCTTATTCATTACACCATGTGCAAAGTGATGCAATTTTAACTTTAAAAAATGTTAATAGGCTTGTAAAGCTCATGCATGTAGTTCCACAGCATTATAATATCCTCTTAGAAAGTGGGTATATGCTTACAGAGCTTTCACGACATGCTCAGTGTTACTGGTGACCATTAAGGAGCCTTCTCCATATAAACTGTGGAAATGTTATGCTTATTCCCAAAATTCTCCTTTCGCAAAGACTAAGCATTTCTGAATCCTCTGTCCAAGCCTCTTAAAGTTCCCATGGTCATCCTTTTGTGTACTGTCCAGAATGATAGAAACGACCTCCAGTGTTTCTATTCTGGCTCTCAGTACTACGTTCAATGGATTTAATGGATGTTTGGTGCTGAAAGCGATGTAGTGACATCACAGACAGTGTCAAAGGGGGGTGTGGTGAGAGAGTGGATTTAACTGTTGTTGGTATTATTGGTACTCTGGGAAGATTTGTCCTTTACTATGCACAAGCTGTAACTGTGGTGCAAAAGGATCTGCTTTAATCTCCTATCTCCTGCTCTCCTATTACAAAATACAGTATGACTTCATACAATCAGGTTCTTTAGATAAGTTAACAAACTCAAAAGAAATTCACTAAAAACTGGGTGCAGGACCAGAAGACAACAATAGAATTTTTTGTTATAAGGCCGCACAGCAGAAATGGCTCCTGAACAGCTTTAATGCAGATGCCCAAAACGTCACATGTGTGGTGATCTACATTAAAGCTGTTCATGAGCCATTTCTGGTGTGCGGACTCAAAGCACACTTTGACTGAGGTTCCTGAACTCTCCAAAGGTACAATAAAAGTCCATTTCTGTCCCTACAGGTGCAATCTACACAAATCTACCTTCAAAGCTGAGTCCACACACACAGCGAGTCGCAGCTACTGAAGAGAACGCAGGATACTGGTGATTGACATATGACAGTGTAGTAAATACATTATAGGGTTATTTAGGCAACTGGAACCTGGAATGTCTGCTGGTGACAAAACGTCAGCTGCACACTGATGACTCACTCACTGTGTTAATGCCCTTTAAGGTTAATTACTGGCTTTTGATTTCCATGGCCCTGATGGATGTTCTCTGTGTTCTTTGTTCTCTTCCTACAGTACAAAGCCATGTATATTAGGTTCATCTGAATTCACCGTTTGGTGCAAACTGAGAAAGATAAAGCTTTGAGTGGTCAGTAAGACTATAAAATTGCTACATAAATGCCAGTTCATTTCCAGGTATACAAATGAACAATAATCATAATCAAATGATATCCCTGTACCTTATTTTTCCCCTTTTTTCAAAAACTCAAGTTACATTAAGATACAGAATTTGAAATTGGAGAAACGTAAATTTGCAGCAAGTGGTGCGTCCCACAGCCCCATGGTCAGTTTGCAGAAAGGCCTTCAAGCTCCAAAAGCCATTGTTTTAGATGTTCCATAAAACCTGATAGTGCTTGGTAATGTGTTTAAACCAGTCTCTCTGGGTTTCCTTTTCCTCTTTTGCACTTTACAATAACTGATTCATGTGCTTCTTTGTGTTTTAATACAGCTGAATCAATTCCCCCAGTTCGCCGCAATCTCCCCTTACATTTTCATCTTATTTCATAAGCTCTTTAATTTCATGTGTGAGCCCTTTTTATTTTTTCCAAATTTGATTTATATTCTGTCTGAAGAGTCGCAATTTTTCAAGTCAGTGCCCTTATTTCAAGCTTGATTGTCCTCTTTTCCTCTATTTCGTCATGCACTTCACTTGCCTTATTCATTTTGTTAGATAAACTGTATTCCCAGCAGCTCAAAAGCTTAACTTTGTCTGCAACGCAAAAAAAAAGAAGCACATCAGCCTCACTGTAACAGTCCCCCCCCCCCCAAAAAAACCCTCAGCTCCAGCAAACCAAGAAAGCAGCCAAAATGATTCCCAAATGAACAAACAGCAGCATTTAGAAGGAATCAACATAAATTCCCTCTTCTTTAGATGGCTGTGATATGCTGTTATCAACAATGTGAGTTTCCTCATAGACTGTATATTATTTTTCCGATAATCCAGTGAAAAATGATCCAAAAGACACAAAAACAACAAAACACAAAGAAAGGATCCAGTTAAGTGGGTCAAATTAGTAGGAATGAGCCGCACCAGACATGTGGCAGCTTCCGGTGCTGGAAGCTCTGTCAGTCAAACAGCCGCTTACCCAACATCAAGAGTATCGCAAAGGATGAGTTATAAAAAAGATTCAACCCAGTGTCAATTTTTGGCACCAGCCTGTAACTATGATCATTACATGGCTGAAGTTGGAGACAGTAGGGACTGACTCTCTTTTGAGAGCCTGCCTCAAGTGGTCATTAGAGGAACTGCATTTTTTCTTTTTTCTTTGGCACTTCTTTGTTGGCGTCATTTTCCCCCTTTGGAGGTGGTAAAGCCAAAAATGGGAAAACAGTTTGAAAATTTCACAAATTCTGGCATCCAAGCCAGTGCATGCAATCGATAAGCATGGCTATTTTCACTTGACTAGAACGTAGTGACTGTAAATCCACGTAAAAGGCAACTAAGGCTACGTTCACATTGAAGCCTGAAATGACCCAATTCCGATTTTTTTGCCCTCATGCGACGTGTATCCGATCTTTTCATGACAGGCTGAACAACACAGATACGATTTTTCGGATGCGACCCACGCCACTAAATCCGATACGTATCCGATCTTTTCAAATGCGACGTGTGTGTATGGCATTTATGCGACCTGCACGTCACTGATACTCGACAAACGTCACTATTCTGCGTCCCGTGTTATGGGGACGTGCGAAGGAAAACAAGCTTATTTTCACTATTGTTTAGAACTTTGTTTAATAAAAGTTTATTTAAAAAAAAATAAAAAATCAAGCTTACTTTAGCAAACACTGAGCACGCTCGCTACGTGTGACGTTATCGTGTCCTCTACAGGACACTTTCAGGTTCGTCTACATTTCACACACAGATCACGTCCAAGTCGCACATATTTGGAAATGTGAACAACCACGGCAAAAAAAATTGGATTTCACAAAAAATTGGAATTGATTCACTTCAGACTGCAGTGTGAACGTAGCCTTAGAGGCTAATTTAGCTTCAAACTGTGATGTTTTCATAAAAATCTCCAGATGAGATTCAGATGCATTTCAGTCTGTTTAAATGAGAGACTGGCAAGCAACATTAGTACTATTGAAGAAATAAGTCACATTCTTTGCCCGTTTTCATGTATAAACTGCAGCCAGTTTCAATGAAACCATTTTAAGACACTTAATTTATACTATTGCAGTTGTTCAGTTTGTGGTAGTACCTGCCTACAGAGAGCCTACAGAGAGGAGTTTTAACTACTACAAATGTGCTCCCAGGCAGTTCTCCAAAATCCCAATTGGCCTGGACCTGACCTGGATGATGCTGTGCATCAGCTGAATGATGATTGGTTGACAAGTGTCACAGAATAGGGAAGGAAGCAACAGCAGAGTTCACCAGGAATGACAGAAGCACAAAAAAAAAAAAAAAATCCAGCATGAAAAGTACAGACAGTGGTTGCAATTACTTAGTGTAACTTCGGCACATTGTGTGTCATAACTTCGCTCTTCTCTGTGGCTGGCTGACGGACCAACAACATCACAAGGAAGAGGAGCCCACGGACCAGTTGTACCGCATATTTTTGACATTGCCTCCATCTCACAACAGACACTCTCTGTAAGGCAGTCCGAAGCTGACTGCCAATAGGCTTCGACCACTGAACTACTACTACTGATTTCCCCATTACACCAGCAAGCTGCCTGTCTGAAGCCAACAGCAGGCAGGATGCAGGAAGTTCACTGGCTCACAGTGAATTTAATGGCTGTTACCTGCACTAGTTTCACATCAGCACAAACTGGCATCACAATTCCATACTGTGGAAGCCAGATTGTTTAATGTCCTATCCAACTGCATGTGTAAAAATTCTCGCATCTTGAAAGTAAGTAAAAAGAGGTAAAACAATCTAATGTAAAATCACCCCCTGTGCAACAGGTTAAAGACACGTTTTGGTTCCTGCAAATATGCCTAAAACCTTTCATCTGGTGCACTTCCCACAGCCCTCATAAAACTGACCCTGTGGCCTATCGGTGGCAGGAACACACAAACATTCATCAATCCAAAATAATCTGTCTATCTCTCATACTTCAGTTTGGGCCTGGTGTGGTGGTGAAACTCTGTATTATGGTTAGTTCTAATCTGCTTTCTGTCCTCTTTGCCCTGCATCCTCTCATTTCAGCCTTACACCCACTGAACGTCTTGTATGGATTAGTGGAACACTCCCAGAAACTGATTCCCAATGTCCCTGTTCTAAATGTCCCAACGCTCCCCATCGTGTCTCTTGTAGCCCAGAATCTCAGAGAAATAGAAGAATCACGTCAACATTTACAGAACACAATGACCCCAGAGTTTTAATGAAGACGTTTAATGTCTCAGAAACATCATAGCTATCTGGCATGGTAGTGGCGAGACCGGTCAAACACAGAAGACGAATGAAATATACAAAATAATTCATGTCAGAAAAATAAGCAGAGAGGATTATAAAGCAAAAAATATATATATATAAGTACAATAAATGATTAAGAAGCATACTGCTACTCCTATTGGATAAACCCCTGAGATTGAAAAAAAAAAAGAAGAAGCAGAAACCAGAAATATATAAACAGAAAAAAATAATAGTTGGCAGTTTTCTAGAAATTAAGAAAGAGAGTGAGACAGTCTGTTGGGTGGAGCGTCTGTGTAACAACACCAAGCTGATACCAGACATGATTACATGTTCAAGTTTTAATATTTACAAAAAACAACAAAAAAGTATATTAGCAAAGTCCATGTCAGCAGAAGACATAATATTAATGATGACAGTTATAATACTGATAGTAATATGAACTTAAAAACAAATTACCACAAATTTTACTCAAACAAATTCACAAATTTTAAAAGAAAATGAATGCTGTTTTAAGTCTAATACAAAAAATTAAAAATAAATCAAACAAAACATCAAACACATAAAGTGGTAGCTATCACATCTTTACAGGTTGGAGCTGAGAGAGGCACCAAACTCTCAGTGCAAAGGAGGAGGGGGGGGGGGGGCTACATGCAGGCCCAGTCCCTTCCCTTTCTCCGGTGCAGTCTCCTCTCCCATCAAATACCTCACTGGAGCAGTTTATTGGCAGTCTGCTTTCATCGTGTCACTGTGGGATGAAGAGGGGTCCCTCGGCCTCAGCTAACAACAATGTGACCATTGTTCCCCAAAATGTGTGGAAGTGATCCTATTACACTAACAATGTACTAGCCATTCTGCTAATGATTACAACCATGCTCAAAGGCAACAGGTTCGTACTGCAGTCACCGGAGTAGCCTGCTCCGCCCCCTCGGCTCGTATCCCACACAGGCCGCGGGGGTGGAGGGGTCAGCGTCATGCAAGGCTACTAGGAACCATCAGCTTGTGTCTGCTGTACAGTTTTTCTTGATTTAGAGAACACCCTGCAAGGTTGCCTGCTTTAGGTGTCACATCGAGTTGGCTGAGTTGTTTTCATCTCTCAAATGTTTTTTGATCACTCATTGTTTTTTGAGTCAGCTCATTGATTTAAAAAAAAAAAAAAAAGCAGCTTTTTCAAAGAAAAACATCACAGAAAAGACGAGATTAGAAGTCTGGAAGGAAGAAATATGAGTTCTCATCTGTGTAAAAGGTCCGTTTTGGAAACACCGAGTAGGTTGCAAATGTTGTGCTGTGGCAATTTCAGAAATAAGTCCTGCTTCAACTTTGGCCCAAGTCAAGGCCAGTTAAACAGTTTCTAAACTCAGTTTTATCACTCAAATCAAAAGAAAGCCTTGTGTTCTTTCTCACTAATCTGATCTTATTGTGCATACACGTGTCTCTTTTTCCTTACATGTGGCCATTCCTTGATTTCAAGGCTGATTTCTATGTTCGCTTAAACACTACGGTCATCTCTTTGTTACAATCACCAAGCCAAGCATCAACAGACCACTTTACTTACACTGATATTTTTTCTAAAACAACAAAAACTCCTCAGCTGAAGTGATTAGAGAGATTTCTGTATCCCACATTTTCCTCCTTCTTCTAAAACAAATAAAAAGCAATCTTGGGCTTTTCAACCTACTTTGTTATTTCTTTTTATTTCTTACCGCTTCCCTCCACCTCCCTCCTTCCCCACGCCCCACCTCTTGTTATTTACAAGACCTGGAACTTCCAGGAGTTCTGGTCTTTGTAGTCCAGACAGTCAGCGGCATTGAAATTGAGCTTCCAGGCAGTTTGGTCTTTGTAGTCTAGACAGTCGACAGCTCCAAAGCCCAGTGAAGCGGCTGTGTAGCCCTGGGAGGACAGTGAGGCCGGGGACTGGCTGAGGGGCCCGCCCATTGAGGAGGCTGTGATGGGGCTGAGGGCCCCTCCAGTGCCTGACAGCTGTGGGTGCATTGGAGAAAGGTAGGAGCTACAGTCCAGGCCAGTGAAGTAAGAGGAGGAGCCTGCGTAGCTCTGGCTGTAGGCTGGGGCTTGGGTGTAGGTCATGGGGTAGGTGGTGGTGCGCTGCATGCAGGGGGTGGTGGAAGCAGACAGGGGGTCTGGCAGCGGAGAGATAGAGGCTGGGCTCCAGATGGACACTGTGGCACTAGCAGAGCTGGAGCTGGGGGTGATGGCAGTACCTGGAGGAGGGGGAGGAGGGCTGTAGGGTCCGTTAGTGGGGTTGGCACTGGCCTCGGTGTTAGCCTCACGAGCAGGCGATGCCTTCTTTTTAGGTGGCCGTGGCTTGGACTGGCCTGTACTCTGTTGCTGCTGCTGGCGGCACTTGGCACGACGGTTTTTGAACCATACCTATGGGCAAAGGAGCATCAGAGAGGAGGAGGTTAAATATCACAATTTCACAATCAGAGCAGCAGATACAAACTATTAAATATGCACACACACACACACAGAGAGAGAGAGAGAGCTGGAGATTTCTCTGTTTTGGCCTGCCAATATAAAAAGATTTATTTAGTAAAATTATATGTAAGAGAGTATCATTTTCACCATAATGTGTTACCTGGACTCTAGATTCAGGCAGGTTGATCTTGAGCGCCACTTCCTCCCTCATGAAGATGTCCGGATACCGAGTTTTGGCAAAAAGAGCCTCCAGGATGTCCAGCTGCGCACGCGTGAAGGTCGTGCGCTCGCGACGCTGTTTACGCGGGGTGCCTAGAAAAAAAAACATTATTATTATTACTATTGCCCTGTCAAAATCCGACTAGAAAGAATTACCAAAACTAGGCTATCGGTATAAAGGTCATTTATCAGAGTGGATATAAAGATTTACTCATCAAAAGACTGCATGGTTTTTACCATTTAACAGGTTGATGAATTGAAAATAGCATAAAATTATATATTATATATAAAATACAATAAAAACGCATAAAATAAACGAATTTCGTGTTCCCTCTTGAATTCGCAGCATCAACATGGGCGCACAGTCTTTATTTCATATTTTAAGGTCGATTTTTGTAGACCCACGAAGCGTATCTCAGCACTCAGTATCTTGTGATTTGGCACTAAATAAATAAAATCTAAAAGAATGTTTGGATGTTTTAATGTGTGGCGATTGAAGAAAAACAACGTGCGCGCGATTGAGGCATTTTTATTGGATCGAATATGGCAGTACCTGAATATATATATATA